>JABASM010000209.1:0-29157 GCA_019776545.1 Brachystomella parvula
ACCTCGGACCTCAAATGACATATGACAAGAAGCTAATGAGTTTTAACTGTTCTGCCTAGTAAAATTTTTTTTTTGGGAGGTAATGCTACTGAGAACAAATGACGAAGACATATAATGAGAATGATGACCTAAAATGACAGTACGTGAGAAGGGTGAGAAAGCTGTAAGTGGCTGTCACCCCTCCTCTTCATAGAACCAATCAGAGGCGGAATGCAGGTGTAACGAATCTCAAGAGGAAAACCGCTATTACTGTACCTAGGCAAAGCACTCCAGAAATCTTGATGGAAGAGCCACCTTGAATGATTTAGAAAGTGGTAATAGAGGGGTACCTTAATATGAAAAATGCCTCATTTTCTTAATCAGAAAAAATAACAACTATTTCTCAGGAGGGTGTTGAAACCAGAGCAGTTACTTCCGTTGGAGAGTTCTTTTGGATACTTGTCATGGAATTAACCAGAGAGGCAGGGTATACCACAAATCCCTTGATTTTCAAAATTGGAATCCTTTGGTCTCACTTAATTCCGGACGCTGCTCTCTCCAGGAGGAAAAGGCATGGACTACTTGATTTTTTTTTCAGTCCAACTTAATGGATGAGTGACGTTACGCTGTGCGGTTTGCAGCATGACTGACTTCTGTGATTCCGGTTACCGCTGCAGGACTATAAGAACAGTAGGAATCAAGGCACCACCTGAACTCTTGAGCAAAAAGAGCACTTACGACTACCTAGAGCATGAAGTCTATAAACATAAAATGAAATTAAAGGATATTCCTTCCAAACCTTTTCTCCTATAAAGAAGTATGGGACGCCAGGAAGCAGTTTTTTGATCTCTAATTATTGACTACACGAAAGTTACAGCTGCTCCTTTCAGCTACCTTTTCAAGATTCAAGGATTATACCGATTTTCCGAAATTCCACGTTTCTATCCTAAACCCCGAGCACAATTATTAAGAGGAAGGTAAAAGGGGGTGAGTACGTACTGCGGATGCAACGAAGAGAGGAAGGCTGTTGACAATGTCAAATGTCAAGTAGTTTGGCTGCTTTTAACAATGGTGATCTGATGACTAGTTTGAGAAAGAGCTCCAATCTTCATCAAATTCAATTCATGAGACCAAATTGAATTCATGAGAAAAAAAACTGGTTGGATTAAGTTAAGGGAAAGTGAATTCACTCTCTCTCATCATAGGATCCTTTTCCTTCGACCTTTTCTGCAGTGAAGATGATGCCAAGAAGTTGGAGATGAGTGAAAGTGAGAAATGACAATTTTGCACGCCTCAACTCCCACCAACACAAATTAGAAAAATTGGGTCCCACTCTTAACCTCAGCAGAATATTTCACAGAATGTCTCAGCTTTTAAATGAACTTCAAGAAATTACGAGTACGAAAACAGTAGAAAAAAATTTTCTAAATTTAAAAACAACTTGAGATTTTTGATGGAGAAAATTTTCCTCACCTTGCCACAAAAATAAATAGGAAACGAGGATTCGTCAGCGGAAATCCAGAAACATGGTCACGGCTTTTACTCACACAGTCTTTACATAATTCCGTAAATTTGGTGAAGTAATTTAGGAGAGTCCACTTATTTTGCTGAAACGGAGCTCAACACTGGGCAAAGGCCATGACAAGAATGAATGAAAGCAGAGTTGAAGGAAGGCTACTACATCTGTACACTCTGCCGACACGTCATAGTTGTAAAACCTCACCTGTATGCGAGCCTACTCCTCCATGCTTTGAATATAAAAGGCAGAGCGAGGGAGCCCTAGTATATATTCCTTCAGGTGAGAATTCATATAAGAGCCTCCAGTTAACAGGGATCCTTTGTCCCCATCACCAAAAAAAAAAAATCTCGTCATCATCCCCCTTCATTTCTATGATTGCTAATTACTAAAGAGAACGACAGTGAATGAGTGAGATGTAGACAAAAAATTGGCAAAAAAAGTGATGCTACTTCCGATTACTACGCTATTCTGAGTATTTACTCCCGGGAAACAATATGTTATTATTATTTCATTTTATTTTTCCTAGACTTTCGTCAGTTGATTTTTTGGAGAGGAAGCTCATAAAATGAGTCTTGGAGATAGGAAGGCAAGATTAGGTTTCGTCTATTGTTTTCTCATGACTTTATAAACGAGACTACGTGCTTGTAGAAGTATTGCTCTAATCTCTAAACTTTTTTCCGTTTAGGACTCTCCTCAGAAGCACTAAATCTGTCGAAAACACCCATTTCAGCTTTCCTAGCCTCCCGCCTCAACTTTTTTTCTTACAAAAATGAAAAAGAAAATAGGCTGGACAACGGGGTATTAAGATTAATGAGGAAAAAGAAAGGAAAATTCTGAAATGAATATGTTAACTTTCTCCAGGAAAACAAAAAAAAATAGTTGAACGTGAAAATTATCCAGTTTAACTTATTGCAATATAGATTAAAATTACAAGCTATTTTTTTCAGTGCACGTAATCTTAGGGCATTTATACAACGTTGATGACTTTCTCCAATGAATTGGGTTGGGTCAGCGTGATCTATAACTTTGCATGTTTGAAATTTTTCTCCAGCCTCAGTTTTTTAGAAACCCTTGGATCATTCAATAATTTATTTTTTGCGTGCTTATTTTGCAATAAAAAATTCTCAAATACTTGGATTGATAAAAATTCTTCCTAAGGAAAAGACGATATCAGGGCAGCAGGAGCAATATTAAGGAAACATGGAGAAGCTCATTGAGAAATTCCTTTCTACCTCAGAATAAATTAAAGAGAGTAAGAAAAAAAGCCTGACTAGCAATGAACAATTTTATTTTAACACAAGCCTGTGAAATTAACCCATCAGCTTTGAACTAGACAATATATGCCCCGTTCTCAAGAAGTAGTTCAATCAAAATTAGCCAATTGTAAATGAATGAGAACGAGGTAAAGGAGAAATCCCAGCTCTAGTATAATTGCTTTCAGAAATTATAAGAACTGACCAAAAAATTAAAAGAAAGCCCCAATGCTTTTCATATATTTACCTGACATTCTTGCGAAAGTAGGGGTTTTGTGTGTACATTCTTAAGGATAATTAGTAATGTTTCTTTCAAAGTTATTGCATTAGCTTCCCATTCTTATGGAATACAGATGGATGAGCCGGAGCTTATTACTTCAAAGCTCATCATAAATTCAAATACAGAGTAAGCAGTAAAAGTATTCTAATCGTCTGTCCTAACCAGTAAATCTGTTGATCTCTGAATCTCTGCCACTGGGAATGAAGCATTTTTTGAGGGAATTCCAGAATCCAATTTTTGTTTAACTGGAAGTTCCTGATGAAATTTAATAATTGGAAGTTATCATGTTCATTCCCATGCTAAACCTTTCTTTTGTTGTTGCAACAATGGCCTTTTTGTAATAATTATATGATGAATTACAGACTCAGCGGAGGTAAGCCCCAAATAAATTCTCACGATACTAATAAAAATGGTAGGAACTTCCTCATTTGCTTCTTAATCAGAGGTAAACAGTAAATCCCGGATTCCTGGAACCAATGAAAATGGACCATCCTTAAAATGAAAGTGATGAATAGTCCATTAATTTTCTTTTGAGACATTTTTATGAGAGAAGATTAGATGCTTTATTGTGTGTCAAATATGCCGACTCTCCTTTTTTCGTTCGGACGAAGGTAAAATCCCTCTCAAGTTCTTATTATTACACCTTTCCCCAAAAGAAGATCCCAAGTTAAAACCTAGTAAAGAGAGGTAAAGAGACAAGAAAATGGTTCATGACGGATTGTGAGAACAATTTACTATTTAACTTATGTTTAGCTCTCTCCGGACATTTATTCCTTCTCCTTCTTTTTTTAAACTTAATATTTATTTTAACTTGTTAGAGGTGTACTACTATAGCTATAAGCTCATGAAATCGGAACCCCATAAACATTCCAAGTGTCATAATGGTGACCATTGTTATTTAGGAATGACAATAGAGTGAGTAGTAATGGATGTTTGTTCAAGAACGAGTCGGGCCTTCGTGGACTTTGTATTTAAAAAACCATAGGAAAGAAGTTAGCTGAACATGAAATGGAATTTCTCCTTCCTCTCCCTCCTCCCTCATCTTCTCCATTATGATCCTTAATCCTTAGTTCCGACCAAAAAAAAATTAAATAAAAAATCACAAGTGACCAAGCGCAGCCTTCTAAAAAATATCTTTCGCTCCCATGCAATGCAATTTCCACCATCTTCGAACTTGGAATTTTATAGCTTATTGATTATAAAATTCATCTAAAAAAAATGCCTGAAAACTGGTGGAAACATTTCGAATTTCAAAATTCTAGTGAATCAAAGCTTTGCACAAATGGGTTTGCTCTTTTCAAATCGTTGAATCGAACAAGGCTTTTTTGAAGAGCCAAAAAAAAAAAACTTTCTATACTTCAGGTTGGATACCAAATTAATTTCAAGCAAATTGAAAAAACCATCTTAGAATATAGTTAAAATGGGCTTCTAACTCGGCTTCAAAAAATTCAGCTGACATTTGCGAAATTGTTATTTGATGAGTTTTTGAGACCGAAGTGTTTGTCAACATTCCAAAATCGAGTTTCTGCTTTCCACCTAAGATTCGCACTAGGCGTATCGTTATGTCCTTTTCCCCGACTGTCTATATCGTATTAAAATAAAATCACAAAAGTTATTCTGCGAGATATTCAACTAAAAAAGCAAAAAAAAAATCCAACGCCAGGAACAAAACGCTCGAGTGCAGAACAAAAGAAAAGACATTTGTTTCTCCTCTTCTGAATGACCTTGCCTCGGATTTAGTATTGAAAGTAGGATTTCCTATGCAAACTGAAAGGGTGTCCGGAAGTAAGGGTCAGGGGCGTATTAGTCAAGGTAAGATAGGAAGCGTGTTAATTCCAGCATGGGAATTCCTATCCTTCGGCTAATAAGCGTGCGAACTTACTCAAGCGGGCTTGTTGTTTAATTAGTGTAAAGAAAGAGAATCTGTTCCGCCTTTCATCGGAGAATTGACAGACGGGGTCAAAATTTCTTGTCCTGCTTTACAGTAGGCTTTCAGGGAAGGCAAGCCGAGAAGCCAAGCTAAAGAAAGAGACCCTTCTACTTCCTAAACAGGTGGATAGGAAAAGACGGAAGAACAGAGGAACCCTGAGCCTCCTGAAGATGACGACAGAAGAAGACACGGGGGTGGAAACCCGAGAGTGAGAAAAAGTTTTTAAAAGAAATTGATATAAAAAGTACGAGTATAGTATACTACAAAAGACCTCTTTTTAAAAACCGGAAATGCTCTTTTCTAAAGTATACTGTTTCCGCTTTCCTCCTGCTTTTTTCAGTTTCGGTCTTTCAGATGAAAATCGGTATTTAGTATATCTATATATGCTTTCTTAAAACTTTAAAAGAGACAGACTGTCAATGTGCCTTACTGGTAGTGGTGGTTAGTCTGAAGAATTAAGGGAAGAAACCATCAATGCTCAACACACGTGTTTAAAGTTTTTCCAGCGACATGTGTCTCCTCTCCGCCTAGCATCTTCCACAGCCCCTCCAACCAACAAATCCTAAATTATTCTTCTCTTAATTTTCTAATAATAATAATTCTGTCTATGAAACGATTAAGGATGAAATTCGGGTCTTCTAAATCAAATAAATAATTTAAAAAACTCATTATGAGGACTAGGAAGTCCAATCTAAGTTGAAAAGACGTTTGAGAAAATAGATGAATTTTATAAGAAGTAAAATCAAAGATCAAAAACAAATCAAACTAAAGTTATTTTCGATTTTTGAGAAATGAGTTCAAAGCCTCTAATGAGACAAGACAGACATAAGTCTCACCCGAATGAACTTATACTAAAATAATGCTCATAAAAAATTTCCCAAGCCCATTTGCGGATCGCGGATGGCGTAGGGTAATCAAATACGAAAGTTCTCCAACCCAGTGTTTGCAGGCGCAAGTAGCGGCTTGCGGTAGCGGGAATCCGCTTGCGCTCCGAGATTTCTAGAAAGCGCAATTGCGACTTGCGGTAGCGCCGTCTCGTTTAGGGTTGCGCTAGAGATTGTCCCTTTCTATTGAGGATAGCCGCTAGTTGCGCTGGCGGCTGCGCCTTTTTGGTGGTTGTGTTAGGGGTAGCGTCTGCCGCAACGAAATTGCTGATGCTGCTTCGACCTACATTTTTTGTTTTCTTGAATTCAGCGATTCGCTAACGCAATATTAGGTTGAAGAATTTTCTGCTTTGATAAAAATGAGACATTACCCGAAAAGAATTTTCGGACGCTTATAAGTTCATGTTCGGCAATTAGGAGTGAGTGCGCAGGTGTGTTCATATAAGAAGCATTCGAGCGTCAGAAGTCTTAAGAAATAAATTCTGATTCTTAAGTATTGTTTTCTTTTGCTTGAACCTTACCTTTCCATTTTAATTTGTAAAAAGCGGAAGTAGAGGTTTCAAGTTCAGCTCGTAGTTTTTATAACCTAAATCTATTGTTCAATGACTCCAGCCTGTTCCATTTCTTATTCTTGTAGACTGAACTGAGAGAATGGACTCCTTGGATACAATTACGCAAGACACATGCTCTTCTGGTGGTGGCGGTGGTACTTGACGATGAGGAAGAAGGCTCAGACATCCCCCCTTCCCTAAAACTTCTTCCCATCAAGGAACGCACCCGGGCTACTGTCACTTGAGCTGAAACGTTATTATATTAATCCCTCCTCCATGCCAAAGAGAAGCAGTGCCGTGCCACGCTCCACGATTTTCCACTACTACCACCACCAATTTTTTACTCCTCTCATCATCATCTTCTTCATCTCTATCAGGATATCTGATACTATTTCTGGATTTTAGGATTCTTATAATTTGCTTCTCATTTACCTTCAGGTTATTCGGATCCCTCACAACTCCCAGCCATATTCCCATTGAACTTGCATGGCATAAAAGGAAGAAGCCCAGGATATTTTCTTTTAAACATTCGCTTCAGGCTGACAGGTGTTAAACTCCTGTTTTACAATTTATAGGAAAAAACTAGGCAAGCCTCCTCACGTTAGCTCACCGTTTCAAAAAAAAAAAATGAGGGGCTCAGGTAGCTCCCGTATGGTGAGAGCCTGAGAGCCCTCAAGCATCTCATCAACCGATTACTACAAACACTCGGCACACATGCCAATAACAAGATTACCGATTTTGATGCCTCTGGATTAATTTTACGTGAGGCAAGGGATGATTCAACACGGAAACAATTTTTTTTTACTTTTTAATAGTTTTTTGAAAGTTTTCCGAAGCAGTTAGCCTATCCCATGGATCTGACCTCCGTCCAGCTAAATTACTTCCGGATCCGGATGGCTATTTCGCAGAGGCTTTTACAGAAGCTGTGTGCCAAGTGTCACTTGTCAAGCTGGGAAAGGCCATTCCATCTGCAGCATCAGTGACGAAAATAATCCCAGAATAAAACCTGGAGTAAGACTTAAGGAAGCAGCTGCCGCCCTTTTGTCGTCTGCTCGCCTGTCCGGCTGCACTGCCTCCCCTCTCGGCAGTACACCGGACCTGGTTGACATATTACCTTCCCTGCCCTTTTTGAATAATCATACTTAAGTTCCGCATATGGTGATCATGACCTTTCCAAAAATAACTCACTCTCAGTCTCAGCTAAGAACCGTTATGATTTTCTGAGTCTGATTTATGAATTTCTTTACCCATAAGGATTATGTAGGCAGAATCCTTTTCAAAATAACAAAAAAAAAAATCAAAACTCATTTCTTCACTGGTGAAATCAGTTTTTGCTTTAACTAAATTAGGAAGAGCATTTTTCTCTTTTGATTTAATTCCACCAGGTCAGACTTGTAAGTGATGAGAAAAGCTCATCCCAATTCCCTGGCGAATACCTATTTCCATCGTGTCACCCAGTTTCCACGGCAGGTCATAAAATATACAGAAAACTAAGAATAACGATTAAGGAAAATAAATAAAAAATCACGCAATTTTACGCATGTATTTAATATGTTCGAGATAAATAAAAAATAAAATGTACCACCATTTGCCGTTAAATAAAATTTTAAAACGGAATCTAATTTCTGACTTTGATCATTTGGATTTTGGAAGCAAGGTATTCATCGGACCTTCTCCTGCACGCTTATTAACTTATATGCCCTTCTGCCACGCTCTATGAGAGGAGAGGTCTTCTGTAAAATCGTTACCAAATCCTTTTGATAAGAAGGATAGCAGGCTTCACTTGTATATACCACGTGCTAATAATTACAGCACCGGTTTATTAAATTACACTTTAATGAGTAAACCTTAATATCGTCGGGTTGGCTGTTTTTGGCAGAGCTACATAGTTCGGTTGACCCAGCATGTGAGAAAGGAATAACAGGAAGGCCATTGACTCTAGCTCGGTTTTTATGCTCTAAAATTTTAACACCGAATCTCATTAGGTTGGGGAACGTTAGAGGAGGACAAGTTAATCAAAGGGTGAAAGCGATAGGTGAAATTAAAGGGTGCTCGGATTAGAATATTTTCCCCCTCCTCCCCGTGATTATAATCAGATTCTATTAGGAGGATTACCTCCAGCTAAAGCTCAAACATCCTTAAATAATAAATGGACTCAAACGAAAGGGAATTTGTGCCCTCAACTTCTCCGGCTCAATCTGATTTAGTTTAATAAATTTTAACCAGACCTAACTTTCAGTTGAGGCCCTCAAAAGCTTTGCGTGTGAAAATTAAACTCTAATGATTCCTGATCTCTTATTTTTGTGTGGTATGCTTAAGAAATATATAAATGGGACAATTAAGGAAAGAGGTGAAATGACGCTATAAAAATTATATAAATTTTCATCCACTCAAAGCCCAGTCAAAGCCGCCTCAGATCTTCTCAACCCTAGCATAATTTCTGAAAAAGAAATCAACCTTATAGGAAAGATTCCAGTTTTCTAACGTCAGAACAAGGCGCGTAAATCGAGAATAATGAAAGCGTTTAGCGAAATTTTTTTTTTACTAGAACTCCTCGAGGTAGGCTCAAGGATTGATTTTCCTAAAATCTTTTTATATACCCGACACTGCAACTTCTTGAAAGGAAGGATCTACCATCATCAATTCCAAGTTGATGACTTGAGATAATTGGAGTTTAACTTATTTCTCGTTTCATTTTTTTCTCTTTTCTTTTTTTATCCCCATCGTAAACCGCTACTCTTGCTCAATTGTTTTTTCTCATCTTCAACCTGGGCCATTCGGAGCAGAGCAGGTGAAATTAAATAGAGAGGAGCAGATGTCAGCATGGCGTAAAACAAACGATGAGGAAAGATGGAGTATCTCCAACATAAATCCGTTATAGGACTCAGATTGTACAGCCGCATCAATTACACAAACCTTGCAATTATTTATAGAGGACCAAGCTCATTTATATTACGGCACACCTCGGTTCGAAGGATCCTTACTGACCGAATTAAGGCGAGGTGGTGGTGTGAATACTGAGAAATAATTCTTTAAGTACCTCATTTTATGTCGAAAAACTTTAGAGAACCGGGTTTCATAAGAATTTTGAGGCAGTAAACCTTAGACGACCGTCTGGATCTAGGGAGATAGAAATCAGCATTATTATAAATCAGGGCTGAATCTGAGAGGCTGGCGGCGGTGGTGTCGTACGCTGTACTACCATCGCGTGCTTTCCATAATTTTGATTTAACTTCTACTAATGTCCACTTTGAAGAAAAAATGTCAATTAATCAAGTTTACAATTTCTGCGGAAACTCCAATTTTTCCTGGAATCATAACAGTTGAGAGCGGAAGTCAACTCAGCGGCCTATTGTTTTTAACCTTTGGAAGGGCATACCTTTGCCTGTGACTGGAGACAAGACTCAGGAAGGGTTTAAATCAAAATTTCCGGAACGGCTTCCTATTGGATTTGACGTGACCTTAGGAAGTTAGGCCCTAACTTCCCTTCCATTGACCCGAGTAGCCAAGGAAAGCAAGAGGAAGTTGAGGAGAAAGCCGTGAAAACTTACGGAATTTTAAGGCGCAATTTTTTTTTCTTAAGGAACTGCAACTTATTTGTTGTAAAATTTCTTCCGGGGAACTGCTCAGCTCCAATAATTCCTTCCGCTTTTTTCTATGGACTCAAATTATTGAGTTGAATGAAGTCGAGGACTTCCTCTGGAGAAAGTTAATTCGCCGTGTCCTTGGACTCGGAGTCTCAGTTCGTCTCCACTGGAGTCACCACTTCCCACCCGGCTTGGGAAACGAGACGTTCTTTGGGAGTTGTTCCCTGGTTATCTAACACACGCGAGTTCCTCATCATCCCCTTATCAGGATTAAAAGCCTCGCTAGTTCCGTATTTATTTGCTACACCGGAAAATCAGAGAGGAACTAAAAGTCCGTCTCACAGAAATTCATAACCTGGAAAATTCATCTCCGTGCATTCCATTCCTGGAAAACTCCATGCTTTCAGGAAATGCGCTTTCACTATGAGCCTTTTGCACAGAGCTATTACTCTACTCCTATCAGAGAAAGTTTAACAACAGAGAGCTTGGGAACTGGCCGCAAAAACAGTGAAAATTGCGCCAAATTCTTTCGCCGTTACGCTATTCTCCCCCGTACTGATTAGTGAGGCTCGCGATTTTCGCGCGGAGATGTGCGAAAGTGCTTTTACGTAGCAATCACGCCCCCGCCATATTTTCCTCCTTTCTCTGATAGGAGTAATACTACGATAAAACACAAATTCAGGGCAAAGCTCTTCCAATAATTCGATATTAGACGATTCCTCGATTGCCGACTCCTCAAGGAGACTACGTCCTACATTAACTGCAAACTGCAGAGTTAGATGAAAATCAGAAAAGAAGCATTTTTCACCACTTTTGATTTCCAGAATTCCACCAAAAAATAAACTGGCTAAAAAAGATGCTTCCACTTAAATTTTTCACCGGCTTCATAATCAGAATCCCGCAGCTTTGCCTCATACTATTATGGTTACACCGTTCCAGTATCAAATCTTTTTTGTTGAAGGGTTTGAACACATGTGCAGGCAGCTCTTGCGTGTGGTGGGAATCTGTAGGTCCTTGGAGTACTTAGGACAACAATTGGGAATAGGAAAGAAGAACACATGGAGTACGTCCTCGCCTATATAGGAAGAGTAGTAGTACAGTAGTATGGAATATAAATGAGAAAATTCATTATTTCTGAAAACTACGGAAAAGGAACGGGAGATAAGTGAGCCCTCCAAGTACCTGATGGACACCCCGCCTTTTACTTTTCTCTAACGTCTAACTACCCTCAATTTAAAGAAGACTGGATCTCACATCTGGTCAATGCTCTGCTATAGACGTCGAAGACACGCCGCACGTCCACACATGGGTGAAAATGAAAACCATTGAAGGAATCAATAGAAATTGTCACAGGAACAAAATAATAATGGTCAACGACTTTCCCAAACTTCCGGAATACTTCCTCTCCATGTCAGCGTCCCTCAGCCAGAAGTCCCTCAGGAATCTCATCTCAACAGATTTTCTCAGGTCTGGACCAAATTAGGGAATTGGCCCAATCTCATCTCAGTCAGCTTTCATATCCAGGCGATCAGATTAAAGAAGACAATGGGACATAATTCTCGCTCTCAGCCTCTTTATGATGATGACACATGACTGATTGCCATTCTATAGGATGACAGTAGTACCATACCGAACGATGCTTTCATTCGCTTTTTCCAAACAGGATGAAGATTAGGCGTCTATGACAGTTTAAAGAAAAAGGTCATAAATCACCGGGTTTTCCCATTGTGAGAACTTGGCTTTGGAAAACGCACCATTTTTTTCTTGACAGACAAGCGTGACAATAAATCCAAATTTGGAAAAAATATTTCCAGCTTTTCTTAAAAAACAAGAGTCCCTTCTTACACCAGTTTTTAAGGGTGAATCGTTTTTAAGATGTCATGAGCAAGCGTGGGAATGGGGAGAAAGTGCAATGCAAATAAAGCCCACCGGAAAGGACGCCTCCACTTTCTTATTGAAGTTGATAAATATTACTAGCCTTAATGAGTTCAAGTGCAGAAACTTCTTTTGATGACACAAAATCTTAATCCTGCTTTCTCCTTCACTCAGCACGAACTTCACGACACAAAAAGATGCAGCTAATAATGCCAATTTAACTTTCGTTTTTAATTAAACTCGGTCGGAGGAAAACGAGAAAAGAATTACTAATTCGAGAAAATCCTGTTATTTGGGTAGTTTTCTGTTTTTTATATTAAAAAAAATATGTAAATCAAGGAAAGAGTAAAAAAAAACTATTCCTGACAAACCTGAATTTGTCCTGTGAAATCAACAGTGGACCCAGGGCAGGAGGGCCGAAGCAGGAATTAATCTGAGTCCCACAGTCACCTTCGATTAAATTAATTTATTCTTGATTTAGTCCCAATTCACTCCACTTTTTCTTTCCCTGATTTTTTTTTCTTCAACAAATCTGAATGGTGTTCAAGAATTATAAAATTTTCTACTGCTTCACCTCCTACTACAGCAGTGCTGCTCAAATGAATTAAGAGCTCTTCTTCTGTTCAACTATGGACTTCACACGCGACTATTCGACTAACAACATTACTACTACCACGAGAGCAGAGATCTACTACAAAACTTTACGATTTTACTTGTTCCTCCACAACCCCACGTATAAAAGCTGGGAATAAGAAACGAGGGATAAAAACCCCCTTAAAACTTATACCTAAGTCTCCCCAAGACACAGAGCCTTGCGATGAAGGGTAGAAATACTCTACAAATACCTTGCTCGAAAATATTTAAGACTTCAATTTTGGGACACTTCTTCCACACTGTGCGGTATTGCTTGAGCCGCTTTGAGGCCCCACGCCAACATCATCCCACTCTTTAATTCTTATCGTCAATTTTCCAAGACAAGTTTACTTAGAAATCCAAACCAATGCAAAATTGCATACTAGAAAACAAATTTTTCGGATTCTGAAATCATGAAAACGTCGGGGCTCAAAATAAGCCTCAAAGATTTCGCAGCACCGCATTGCATGCCAGTACTCAATTTATAAGTAAATTGACCTCAAAAGCAGACGTTCAAGAATGGCACCCTTCCCATTCACAATGGATTTTGTCCTTGAAAATATACAGCGTGTCCGAAAATTTCCATACCGGGTCCAAATTCCAACTTTTTTAAAATTAAAAAAACCGATATTCTAATTTGCTTTTTTGCAGTGCAACATCAACAATGGATGCACTAAGGCTGAAGCTAAATAATTATTATTCTAATTAAAGTGTTTCACAAAGTTTTCGGAATGTTTGTTTTTTCTAATTTTGAAAAAGTTGGACTTTGGACCCGGTATGGAAATTCTTCGGATACGCTGTACACAATTAAGGAAGGAAATTGGGCTGGGTTGGAACAAGGTACCGCTAAAGCGCTGTGAAGCACTGAATTCGAAGTGGATTTGAGGAATTCGATGTTTGAGACTAGTAGGTGACTGCTGGTGGTCGACACTTTGAACGTGACGCGGACTGAAGAATTGGATTTAGAACTTGACAAGTTAAAATCGGGGAAGGAGAGAGCTGAAAACATTGGACTCTTTTGACAGTTTCCCGAGATAAGAAGACAATGGAAGATCGACTTTTGTAGTCCACCGAACAGAAATTCCAAAGTACAGGAGAATGTCCTCTTTGGATTTGATTTAAGGATGAAGGAGGGGGGAGGGGGATGTATCGGCTCTGACCAACAAGAACCACCAAAAGATTCATCATCATCATCATCACCATGTGTACCACCGTCTTCTAATAGTCTAACACTATAGTAGTAACAAGGGACCATCAAGCGGATGACCTGTAGTTTCCTCGAGAATGGGATCTGGGACAAGCACAACAATACGCAAGGTGGTGATTCGTCTTGTGTAGGAAACACCTTTTACCTAACAACTCTTCAACCTCCTAAAAATGACAGGCAGTCGTAAACAAAGGGTCCTAGCAGCCTATACAAGCACCTTCCTTAACTCTACTACCACACTACAAATAATCCTGGATACGGAGATATGCCGACAGAGAAAAAGCTAAATGGCAAGATCAGCCAATCTATGTCACTGTGATTATTTAATACCTGAAACTTCTACCTCCTAATTACAATTCCATAGTCTCGGTAAACATTTGGGGAATTTAGTTTGCACTGCAGTCCAATCCAGTATAGTGGTGGAGAAAATGAGCTAAAACATTTCTTTTTCTAAATTACTCTTACTGAGCCCCTAGCTTCAACTTGAGGGACTCTGGCATCTCTGGTGGGGGAGGTCGGGGAATACGAAAAGCGACTTTGACTCCGTCGTAGATGAACCACTGAAGGGCAGTGAGAGTACCGATCATGATGATCCTAGCCGTGAGACCCTTCCACAGTCCTGCAAATCCAAGCTTCTTTAAGATGGCACCAGTGCTCGTTCCCTTGTCTTGATTCAGCTTTGAAACAACTGTATCAGCAGGATGAGAGACGATAGCACAGAATACTCCAGCAATATAACCAGCAGCGAAAGTAACGACCAACTGCTCTCCTTTAGTGCAATCAGCTCTTGGTTTTGGTACGACGTGCCTGAGGGAGAAAGCAGTTAATAAAAGCTTCTTGATCGCCTTGTTCTACTTATACTAGACTTACTTATAAAGGAGTTCAACAGTTCGCTCGAAACATGCGAACTTCATCATCGTGTATGGAATCTGCCTCATCCAGAGTGGAACTAAGGACCTGAGGATAAAAAGAATGAGCAGATATAAAAATCGATTCTGGGATTAAAAAAAAACAAAGTAACGTAATGTGTTTCATTTACTTGTAAAATCCGTTGATGCCTTCTTGACGGTAAATGATTGGAGCCCCCTCCCGCAGTGTATTAGCAAACCCAGGCATAGTTTGAATACGGACCTAGAAAACGGTAAATTAGTTTCTCAATTCTGATACACAATATCACTGCGATTTTTCATTGTATTGTTCCCTTTATGATTTTCAGAAATCAAAATAAAAAGGGGTTGCGGACATTTAGCATTACACCACAGCCCCGTAATTCCCATAGGGTCATGAAGGGAAGAAGTAATTTTGCACACTTATGACTCATTCATCTTTCAATGAGAGAAGAGATGGATCTAAGGAGCGTGCGAATCGATCTGTAGTCCCATTCAGGGCCCTTACCTTTACAGCCTCCATTGGACTGAGTGCAATATCAGCGAAGAATTCAGCTGAGGCTGAAGCAGCCAAGTACAACCCAGTTCGGTACAAATAAGCCCTCTCTTCACCCAATAAATCGGCGTAAAGGATTTTGAATGCTTCATAAAATCCAAACTTGCAGAGACCCTGCAGGATTAAAATGAAAATGATGAAGATTAAGATTTCTTTTATGTTAATGCTGAAGTACATACTTGCATGGAGTAGCCAATAAAAGTTGGGGCCCAGCCCTTAGCGAGTCCTCTTGCTCCATCTTCAGCCAGGGTAACCTACGAAAATAGCAATTACGAATCTTTTCCAACTAACCGATAAAAATAAATCTTACCCTGAACCCGGTAAAAATATTCTTATACTTTTCTGGATTTACTTGCAGCCTACATTTTACAAGATCCAAAGGTACTACTGCAGTATGCGTAATCCCACAGGAAATGATTCCACCAAAACCGCAGAGGGCTAAGAATTTTGGTGAGCCGTATTCACAGGAATCACCCTCTACGGTAGTACAAATATTATTTATTAAAAACACTAAAATCAATATAAGGCGGAGCTGCTGAAGAATAAATTTCCCATACCGATGATTGCAGGCATGGCAATGTTCCTGGATGGGACGAGACTGGAACGGGCCAAGGACGACTGCTCTCCTTCTGCACATTTTGCAGTTTGGAAGGGGTTAAGAAAAGGATTCGTCTTAGCCAGATCAAGAAGTGAGTCAAGCATTTTGAATTCTAAGGGATCAGAAAATAAAAAATCATAAATATAAGAAAATGAATTACGTCAAAGATGCCCACGTCACAAAGTTCAACTACAATATTCTTCCTCATAGAAAGAATGGATAAGTAGGACACGGGCATGGAATAGGAGATTGAAGGCCTCTCTCTTACAAAAGTTCTATTTTTAGTTAGCTCTACATTACACTTTCACATGCTACACAAATTAACCTTGCCGACTAATTTTGCCCTTCATCCCCATTATATTTCCAGCTGATCACCCACATAAAATTAGAGGGGCCCTCAAGTACCCTTAACTAATATAAATTGGGACAAGGGGAAGATACAAATTATGTTAATCGGTAGCCCTAACATTTTAAAATAAATCGAAGAAAATGAAAATCCCTTGGCCATCGTAAATCCACTGGATCATCAAAATACTAACACAGGGTTATGGGCGAGTTAATGAAACACGTGCCGTCGGAATGAAGGTCAAGAAGAACCCTGGATGGACAGGGGCCCTAAACCGCTCTTTTACTAGTATAGCAAAATTGATGGTTGAATCCACCGAAATACAATCACGGGAAAGAATCAACCACTAAACACAATCCGGTGTAATAGTTATATAATAATTGGAAAAATGTTAATTACTTACCCAATTGATAGAATTAGGAGCTAAATGGACTGACTGCGGTAGGGAGTGACAGCAGAAGAGAAGGAGATCAGTGGACACAAGATGGAGAATTTTCGTGAGAAGGAGAGCCGAGCCTCTGTCACGTGCTCCCGTCAATTTCACTCGGACACCTATGGGCGAACGCAATAAAAGTAAACCAAAAACCTAATTAACCCAAGTTGACAAACTTAATTTAGAATTGTCAGTTTCATGTTTGGGACGTTTAAATACTAACGTAATCTTAATTTTCTTCATATCTTGGTAGAATTATCATAAAATGCCCAACTCAGACTCCTGACTCAATCAGCCCAAGGTCTTACGATATCCGACAAAAGCTACTATGGATCCATCCCTTTTGAAACTATGGAAATTATGGAGTTCTACGCCCGTATTTGCGGTTTCATAAATAACTATAAACTTCTTTATTAATATAATTTGAAAAGTAGTTTCATGTTTGGGACGTTTAAATACTAACGTAATCTTAATTTTCTTCATATCTTGGTAGAATTATCATAAAATGCCCAACTCAGACTCCTGACTCAATCAGCCCAAGGTCTTACGATCCTGCGCTCACAGATGTCTCTTCACCAGTTCCTAGGAATCATGTCTGCCATTATTGATTCAGTCAATTATTAAGAGTAGCAAATTGCTACTAGCAATCAAGCAACTGAAAAATGGTTATGCAGTTACGCTTAAGAACAGCTCACCTTTCCCTGCATGAAATTGAATGGCTGCTACAGCAAATCCAAAAGGCTTTCTTGGATGCTTGTCAGCACAACGCATTTGCCATAATGCAACACCTTAACGACGCTCCACGATTCCCTTTACGCTTCGACAAAGTCTTGCATCAGATTTCTCTGTAATAACCTGGGGTATCTGCTGCCATTCGAATGTCAAATCTCTGAAGCATCAAGGATGCAGCTGGACTTTGTGTTGAAAACTTTCTTCCCAATCAATTTCAAATGTTCCAGGATTTTGGCGATGGCAACTACACCTCCGACAAAAGCTACTATGGATCCATCCCTTTTGAAACTATGGAAATTATGGAGTTCTACGCCCGTATTTGCGGTTTCATAAATAACTATAAACTTCTTTATTAATATAATTTGAAAAGTACGTGGAGAATGTCTCCTCAGTTAGCCAACAGTAATAATGAATAACTGATACCGTCCATAACTTGTTTAATATTCTCTATAAATAACATCCACGATCGAAGAGAAGTTAAGTCTAGCGCTTACTGTAGTTCATTCTTACCTATTTCTTAACTAAGGTTAAGAATAACTTCTTATAGGTAGGTAGTTAGTAATTCATATAACTTTAGACTCTTCTTACTTATTAACGTAACTGCGTTTTGAGACAACACACAGGACCTACATATGATTGCGTTTAGAATAAAAAAAAATCAGCAAGTTTCAAAGTTGTCACCACTTAATATACAAAAAAAAAAACCAAATAGTCTATAGAGAAAGGAACACCGCTGGGATGAGACGTGGAGAAGATGAGAGGAAAAGGAAGAGAGCGTCCAGTTCTTATCTCGCTCCCCTCACGGTTTGTATAGTAGTACTTTAGGAAGAAGTTCTTGAGAGATGAGTAAGTTCCCCAGTTAGGGGTGTCACAGCTGTTCCACGTACTTGGATAATTTCTCACTAAGGACTGAGTCATCTGAGACAAGGCCTGGCTGGAGAACATCCATCTGAGGATTTGACACGGGATGTGGAGAGTGTGACGGTGTCGGAGGGCGTGTTGGCATTGCCCGTGGAGATGCACTAGGACCTGAGACAGGGGTTGGTGGTCCCATAGGGGAGGAAACGGGGGCAGGACGACTTCCGAACCGCTGCTGGAGTTGTGACTGAAGATTAACATTGTTCATTTGATTTCCCATTTGCATCTGGGCCTGGAGTTGAGGCTGATGATTAGCTCCGCCTCCACCTACCATTTGGCTCCCCATATTGGGATTCATTTGATTCATCTGTGGATTTCCACCCATCTGATTCATCTGAGGATTTCCCACCATTTGATTCCCTTGATTATATCCCATGAACTGCTGAGACTGGGCTTGCTGGGTACCATTATTTCCTTGGACTTGGGGCTGAACTTGCTGTTGCTGTTGTTGCTGCTGCTGCTGGCGGATGAGCATTTGCTGTTGTTGTTGCAACATCCACTGCTGTCTCTGTTGTTGCTGTTGAGGAGACATGAGCTGTGTGTGTTGTTGCTGACCGAGCTGAGGGTGCTGTTGTTGGATGTGTTGTTGTTGATGACCCATTGCAACACTTTGCTGACCCATTCCGCCTGAGAAATAAAATAATTAATCCATTGGATTCAGACCTCACAGATTACTTTTACAGAAAAGTAGGAAGGGAAAATAAATCTACCTTGGTGCTGTAATACATGCTGTTGTTGTTGAGGTTGATTGTTTATGCCTACTTGATTTATCAACTGCTGGTTTTGTTGCTGTTGGACGGGTTGACCACCTACAACCTGCTGCTGTCCACCTTGCGCCTGTTGATTCGCAGCCTGCTGCTGTTGACGATGTCGAATAAATGCAGTCATCAGCTGAGGATTTGACTTGAGTATTTGGAGGACTTGCTGTTGCTGCTCAGGCGTGGTGGGAGATCGAAGTGTTTGTAACAGCTGATTGAGGAGAACATGACCTTGCTGACCCTGAACCAAAACTTGTTGAGCTGGACCTCCTGGACGCACTTGCTGACTTCGGACTAGCATTCCTAGCAATTATAACGTTTATTATTCATCTAATTAGTCAGAACCTAGAAAAGAGTCAACATACCTGGTTGTTGTTGAATTGGTGCTTGTGGTTGCTGTTGCATCATATTCATTTGGGCCATTGGATTTCCAGGTCTAGCAGGCTGTTGCGGAAGTCCTTGGTACCTCGGCATCTGATCCATACCTGGCAGCACGTTCAACCCGGGATGACGAAGCGGTTGCTGATTTGGATTCCCGACAACTTGACTCTGAGCAACGCGCGGCGTAGGGCTCATCTGTGGGGAGGTACCCCGAAACTGACCAACCGGCATGGGGCCTGGAACCCCAGGTTGCATCATGTGCTGCAGGGCTCCATGCTGCGGTTGCTGAGGAGGAGGGTTTTGAACTTGGCTCATTGGTGCTGCTGGTCCTAGCGGTTGTGCCTGTTGTCTAGCAACTTCTTCTTGTACCTGTCTCGCCGCCTTAGAAAATTAGACAAGCTGAATTTATTGCACAGTCTCATAAGTGTGTCAGATTCCTAAAGCTACACTACTTGATTTCCATTATTTTTTTTAAAGAGAAACCAAAGCAAGTAGGAATCTGACCGTAGCTGTGAAGGAATTCTGATTTGTTAATGCCACAATACCTGTAAAGCTGCTAATGGTGCTCCACTTCCCGGTTTGCCGCCACCTAATCCTTGCCCTGAACTCATTCCAGGTGAATTGGCACCAACCATCTTAAGAAATAAATACAAAGTCAATATAAATCCTTTAATGTTTCGGATTTGGAATATCCAGATCAAAGAGGAATCAGAAACTCACCGGACTCAAATGAGAATTCGGTGGTGTACGGTTTACCGGAGTAGCTGGATTTTGAGCAGGCGTCGCCGCACTACCGCCTCCCTGCATCATCTGCATCATTTGCATTCGCCGACGGAGAAGCTGATTCTGCTGCACGCGCTGATGAGCTTGTTGTTGGCGAAGCTTATGCTTAATATTTGCACAGAATGGTACCGGGCACTTCTGTTCGATGCAGTGTTTCGCATGGTAACAGCAGAGAGCTATGAGCTGCTTACAGATTGGACAACCTCCGTTCGTCTTCCGCTTGCATACCTGAAATAAGTAAAATGTTATGCCAATGCTGAATAGGGAAAAGCCGACAGCGGTGTGAAGTGGCAAGAAAAACCTTGACTCATTCTTTTTGATTAATGGACATACCTTAGCGTGTGCTACAACCCGTTTCATCTTATGACAAGATGGAAGACGGCAGTTGGCATCTCTGCACTGACAAGCATGTACCAAGGATTGAATGCATCTCTGGATAGACAGCTTCCGAGCTTCCTGCGGATTCGACTGCTTGGCATCACCAGGTACTGGGCTCGAACCATCATCCAAATCAAAACCTAGTTTAACCATGCGATGAGGATGGCCCTGTTTTTGATAGCACGGAACACAGAGGTCGAAATCATCACAGACGGTGCAGTGGTAGCTAGAAATCAGGACGTATAGCATACAATTTTCGTGGCCAACAAATAATTAAAAAAATGTTGAAAAATTCCTTACCGAGTCTCCACATGTGATTTGCAGTTGTTACAGGTATAGACAAAGCGATCTTGACCTTGGTTGTGGAGTTCAAACAGCATTGCCATTGTTGAGAACTTTGCCCGACGTAGAGACGAAAACTCGTAGTGCTTATCACGTGCCAAGGTGAGAAAAGCATCTCGGCCATCCATTAAATCACATGTTTGTACTGGGTCAGGATCTTGGATACTCTGCATCAAAAGCAAAAAATTTAATAGATTCCAAGCACGCAGTTAAGTAATATGGAAAGTAAATTAGGGTGGCTAAAGGTTTAATTTTTGACTTGAAAGAATTTCCTCCTTACCCCAAGGGAAGCTGCAGACTGGGCAGAGTGAAGACGAATAACAAAGAAGACTTCTTTATGTTTCTCCATTGTTGCGAAGATTTTTGTTGACAAATCATTCCCAGTCTGCGGCGCATTTGACTTCTTATTATTTTTTCTTTGGTTCGCCTTGTTCTTGTTTGACTTCTTCGTCTTTTTCTGAGTCAAATTCTTCTTTGTTCCACTAGGTGTGCCCTCTTCCATTTCATCCTGCATAAGAAAAAACATTGCACAACCAGATATGACGACTGGCATTTCAAGGCAACTTACAGATGACAGAGTCACGTTTTCTGTCCAGGGCACCACGCTTGCAGCTTTAGCTGCCTCATCAGCTTCGGCTTGGCGACGTTTCTCTTCTTCTTCTTGGTCTAACTCTTTGATTGACTCTTCTAACACATTTGGCCAAAAGTCCCCTTCAAAATAAGGTAGTTCGGCTGCTGATGACAAATTATCCTCCATCGCTTGCTTCAGAATATCCTGAATAAAAAAATTCAAGAGTTACTTCTTGAACTAGCAGAAGAACTAAGGGAAACTTGAATTTACCTTGTAATCCAACACGATTCGCTCGATTATTCCTTTGTCTAGCATTTTCTTATACCATTCTTGAAGTCTTTTAGGTTTTGGAATTTTCTGCTCAGTCGGATGACAGTGGAAAATGTAATCATCCCCTTCTGAAGGTGGACAGGCCCAGATATGTGCCATGGTGTAACCCAACTGTTTCACGTACTCCAGATAACCCAGTAGAATCTCGTGGTATACTGCTGTTCGGAACTGTCGTGGTTTGAAGAAGTGGACCGAGTCAAGGTAGGCGATGTAGACACGACGGGTGTTCGGATTAGGACACTCAGAACCATATTCCTGGACGTGCATGCCGAAAAAGCAGACATCCGTACCGTCAATGTCTTCAAATGCAAACAGTGCCTTGGCTCTGAAATCGAAATTGAGATAATCAGAACATAATCAACTAAAAAATCACACTTCAAGCGTACCTGTATGGAAAGGTTTCATTGAGATCTCCACTATCCACGTATCGGTTCTTCATACCAGGCTTCACTTCTACAATTTTATCTGAAGAAGAAACTACTCGAATAAAGACTTCACCGGCACCTGCTTCTTTCTTCTTCAGGAAATTATTGACTCGTGTTTCAATGTAAGTTCCCAACTTGGACGTGGAGAGCCGCTTGGCATTGAACTTATTTTCTTTTTTCTTCGCATTCTTTGCTTTCAAACAATTATCACAGGTAAATCTGAAAATTCGAAATTAATTAATTTCCTCAACCAACTAAAAAAGTAAGTAAAAGTTTAATTACCCCTGAGGCCATATACAATCCATGTGGAGAACACAAATTTGATGGAGCTTTCGGCCGCAGTCATTACACTCCACAAATGGTTCAAGCTCCAAGTGGTCATTTTTCACCTCAACAAATTGATCCTTCTTAATGGTGGCCGAGGGTTGCGTCGGATCATCTCCTAACGTGACTGTATCTCCCTGAATCTCATTGAAGCACTTCTGGCAATAGGTATATCTATCATAAACGCTGAAATTAAACTTCTGTGACTCTTAAAGAACAGCCACATAACTCCTGAATTAGGATTGATGAAAATAGTAGATCGAGTATTATAGAAGTAAAATATTTACCTGTTCTGGTATGAATAATACTTCGCATCGCGTGGGATGGTGCAGAGCTGCTTTCCGTAACAACAAAGAGTTTGAGGGTTGAAAGTGTACTTCCGGCCACAACAATAACCGAGCGACTGCATCACGGGGTCGATTTCTGCCTCGAACACTTCTGACAACTAAAAGTTCAGATCACAATTAAAATTCGGTAAGATCGGACACACGATGAAATCTGAATTATATATCTTTAACCTTACCTTTGTACAGTACCGGTATACGCGAGATGTTTTTCGGTTGTATAGCCATGCATTATCGAACATTAGCCAAACATCATCCACGTACTCCCAAGGATCAGAATACGCTCCGCACTCCAAACGCTTCTTGATTGTGGATAAGTCCATCGGCCGTTTAATAATGTCAAAATAATCAGGAATACCAAGGGCCTGTCAGACAGTAAAAATAATCACCATACAATTCTGATCAAGAATTCGTTGTAAGCAGCTTAATACTTCTAACTTATTGATTTGACAACAAATAGACACAATTATCTGCCGTTTAGGACGAATTTACTTACATTAGGGTTCACCGGTTCTTTGAAGGGATGGGATTCAGGATCCTGTCGACTCAGCTTATCCACCGTCGGCATGAGTGCTGCTTTCAACTCTTCCGGGTGAAACACTGGTAAAATTTCAACGTTCAGGATTCGGTTAGAACCTGTGGATTGACAAAAGTTAAGAAACAACTTACGACTCTTCCTCTTCTTTCCGCCTCCAGAACCAGTTGAAGTGGAAGGTGATGCAGCACCACCGGAGGCATTATTTCCCATCTGATGATGCGAAGAGGCCGCGGAGTTCGGGGACGCTGAACGCTCCATTTTGATTGTTGATCCAGAAGAGTCCATCGTCTCTGAATTACTTATTGTAGACATCGGAGAGAGTGGCTCGTCTTTGATTTCTTCTGCAAAAGTAAAAACAAACAAATGAAAGCGATTCCATTGTTAAAACCTGTAATGCCTAATTCACAGTAATTAGAACGAATGATCTACGAACTCAAACAAAGATCCAAATGGATGACAAAAGGACATGATCGGATTTCTATTAGCCTGGGCCAAATGGCGAAAATTATTGGGAAAGAATGAATGGGGAAAGACTGAATGAATGGGACAGCTACCTGTCGACAAGTAGCTGTCCCTCTTTTACATGCTGAAATTCCATGGGGCCCAGCAAAACCTCCCTAAAAGGCAAATCCGATCATGTAATTACTAAAAATTAAACATGGAAACAAATAGAAAAAAAATCTACAAAAAGCATGTGCTATAATGTTTACAGAATCACAGAAAACCAAATTCTAAACTTTCTTGTGTAAAATAAAACAAAATTTAGGTAATCTGAGTAATTTCCAATATGGTTGGCGGATAAGAACTCAAGAACTTACTTTTTGCAGCGCAATTTTCTGTCTTCCCTGAATGTAATGCTTGGTCTTCAGACTCATCCTTTTCTTCCATCTTTTCTCCGTTAAACGATTCGTGTTTAATTTCTTTCTCAGCTGCTGGCACCTCTTGCTTGATTTCAGCCTCTAATTTGATTTCCATTGGTTCATGCTTGACTCCATGTGACTCTTTTCCTTTACCCATGATCTGATTCGGGTCAACCATCCCTCCCATCTCCCCCACAGACCCAGGCTGCTGCCCAATACTTGAAATACTCTCGTACTCACCATTAAAAGAGAGGCGATTGGCCTGTTGTATTTGTGCAGTAGGAGTATGGGGTTGTTGCATGGAAATAGGCGGGGTCACGGAGAGTGGCTGCTTCACGATCTCGTATTGCTGCTGAACTTGTGGCTGATTCTGTTGAAGGAGTTGCTGCTGTTGCTGGAACATGGGAAACTGTTGCTGCTGACTATTATTGAGAACAGATTGTAAATTGTTGGGAGAGGGAAGAGGCTGAGTGGCATTTGAATTGTGGGACTGATTCATTGCCGGTGGTGTGGAAATGGAGATCTGGTTCGGTGGTGAATTCAGTGGAGGACGATTGAGACTTGGGTGTGGCTGCCGGGTATTTACTTGACCCGGCAATGGCATATTGTTAGTGAGCATTGGTCGCTGACCTTGTCCTTGGGGCGTCACTGGAGCTGGTGGGCGTAACTGCATACCTGTTGCTACTGCTTGAGGCTGCTGCTGCTGTTGTTGTTGCTGTTGCTCCTTCCGCTTTTGACGCTTCTCCTCGAGCTCCTTCTGGATTTTGTAAATTTTCTCAGCGAGCAAGTGGTAATACTCAGGACGAGAGTTTGCCATTTCATACATATCACCTTCAACTTTCTTTGCATATGCCACTAAATTGCACATCCGACGGTCCAGCATAGCGTTCTTGTCGGGAGACGGAAAAATGGCCTGCACCCTGTAAAGGCAGAAGAAGTGAGAGTTACAAATGATTCAAACCAGTGAAAAATAAGCCAAAACCACGGAATGGTACTCACAGTTTGTCAACAAGATGATTTCGGAGTTCAGGACTTATGGATTGGTGCCACTCTTTCGTTCGTTGAGCAGGAGCTGCGGTAATTCCTGGATTTTGATTTGGCGGGTGACCACTTCCATCCAGGCCTAGGAGATTGAAATTAGGATTATTTCCCATTGCTACTGAAAGCGGGGAGGGAGCGCCTCCATCATTTGTGTTCTGAATTCCCGTTCCAGGTTGGAGTTGAGGCTGGGGTGAGGCGGAAGGAAGGCGAGGAGAAGGGGCAGATGGTGGGGCTGGCGCTTGAGCTGATAGGGGAACGCCCTGAATAGGTGCCGGTCCACGCATACGCTGCACCATTGCAGAGCCTGGAGCAGAAACCGGGGGAGCGGCAGAACCGGAACCAATGAGCGTATTCGGTGGACACGGAATCCCTAAAAACAAGGCAAGAATTAGATTAAAAAGCGAGTCCTAAAAAACAAATACTTAGCATTGGTTCTTAGCATATGGCGTCCACAAAATCAATCCAATTTTTAAAACAAGAAGATATTAATTCGATTGGCATTAGATATCCTCGTGACAAAAACGATTGAAAAGGCAGTCCGAACTGCAAATTCATCATTTCAAACGGCTGATTTTAGTGAACCTTTCGGTGCCTAAATTGAAACCTATGAGTAAACGTTTCAGACTTCCTCCGTGATTTAATTCCAAATATGCATCTTTTCAATAGCTCCTCGTATTTGGGACGGCTACAGTTGATTACGAGCTTACTGTGCAATATGAACGAAAGAAGAGTACGAAAGTCTACCGCTCGGCTCCGAAAGAACTCAAAAATAATAATAACGTAGAAGCGATCAGTGAATGAGCACGGAATGAAAGAGGATAGGCGGAGAAAAATTAGAATTACCAAGTGCATCACATGCTCTCCGAACATCAGAAGGAGTAGGGGCAGTAGTTGGTGTCGGACTATGCTGCGCTTGCTGTTGATTAATCGGAATTTGTTGTTGCTGCTGCTGCTGCTGCTGTTGATTAGGTTGATTAGTACGATTCCGATCAGCCTGCTTCAGTGGTAGGCAAACAGGGCAGTCATGTCTTGCACAGTGTTTCCAGTGAGAAATAATTTGACGAGATGAGGAACAGTGGGTTTCTGTACAGTTCTTTCCTGCTTGACAAGTAGCCATGTGGTTCAGCACATTCTTCATTGTCCGGCAGTGGGGAAGGTGACACTGGAGATTATAAACAAAAATTAGCGCAACGCTAGATGTAGCCAGAAAGCTCATCTTCAAAGGAGTAGAATAGAAAGGAGTGAAACTCTCCCCTGTCTCAGAAACAGTGTTTAGTAGCCGTCTAATTACAGGCTTCGAAGAACAAAATTCAGAAAGCAGTTTTATTTCTCAACTTACCGTTCGCTGCTCTCCGTTGGCCTGGCTTTCTCTCCGTTGACACTTGTGTGCGTGAAGGAGTAAAACTAACTGCTGTTGTATTAACTTCCGTTTTTCCGGATCCGCATTCCCAGGAGCGTTCTGCTGAGGCTGCTGTGGGACTCCAGGACCAGCGGGTGGCTGACCTTGATTCTGATGGGTCACTCCTAATGACTGGTTTTGCACTACCTGATTTTGAGCCACAACACCTGACTGTCCCATCATGGAAACCCCATTGTTCATATTCACTGAATTATTCACGTTAACACTATTTATTGGAACGCCAGAATTCATCATTGTATTCGCCATTGATGAGACTACTGAAGAGGGCACTACTCCAAGGGGTGAGGGTTGATTCTGTTGTTGACCAACGGTAGAAACTGCAATGTTTGGTGGGTTTTGGGCCATGAACTCATTCTGTTCGGGGTATCTTGGAGGAGGCTGAACAGAAAGAGGACCTGAGCCACCGACTTGCTGTAACATGCGCTGCATCTGGGATGGTGAGCTTCCACCTGGATTTCCACTAATGAACGAGTAGTTTCCACCAGGATTAGGACCCTTGAACGAAAAGAATTGCCGGCATATTAAGCGAAGGTCATATACGTGTAAGTCATGTTAAAAGTTGATGAGACTCACCTGATTTCTCTGTGCCGCCATATTCGGAGGCAGAGAGTTCATTTGCTGATTCCTTATTCCTCCACGAACCATCATCGGGCCATTGCTGGTAATCTTCCCCATCATCATGTTGTTGTTCATTCCTGGCGACTTATTCATGTGGATATTATTCTTCGTGCCTATCATCATCCCCTGATAAATCAGAACAAAAATAATTTTCGCAAGAACTTCTAATGTATTCACATTCTAGGACTTCAATCAAATCGAACAAATTACCTGCATCAAGGTTGTTGACTGTGGTGCAGCCTCCCCATTCATTTGAAACTTAGGTGCTTGTTGCTGTTGACTTATCTGACCCTGCGGATTGGTGACCAGCAAATTCTGAGGCGGTGGGGCTGGCGGTTGATCAAGGCTGGGCCAGGCTGGCGTAGATGGAAGAAAATCTAGCTCATCGGGCAGGTGCTTTTCCAGGTCGAAGGGATCCGCCCGGAAAGGATCTAGATAAAACAAGAATAAGAGCGATTACTTATCATTAGTCATTTCAGGAAAATAATCCACAACTGGAGGGATAGCAAATTTTTTGTAACTGGGTAAATGAAATGAATCCAGCACAAGTTTAAAGAATCTATAATTATAATCATTTCCTAGTCTTGAAAGCGTTGGGTAATGACACAGTGAGAACACACGGCAACTGTACACACCGGTGGTATACCGGTCAGTTTTGGCGGTACAATTCTGTCACAATCTAAACACGAGTAATTGGTAAATTCCCAAGGCACCCACTGCGTCAATCACACTGCTCTTCATTGCAAAGTTGTCACCTAGCCATGGTGAAAAATTAAAATGCCCTTCCCTTAAATCCAAACAGTTGACTCAAAGAAATGTATAAATTTTGTCAAAGTTACATATGGAAATCATAAGGATGAAACCGTTAGCTTCACCTAACACTTCTTTTCGTTACAGCCAATTGTCCATTTAGTTTAAGATAAGGCCCGGATCACCTGTAATTCAGAAACAAAAGGAGTAGAGGACTTCTTACCTTGACTGTCAGGTGATGCCAGCTCATTCAGCCTAGACCGCTTCGTCGGTGGCCCGTCAAGCTGTTCCGACATAGTTATCTTCATCCAAACACTAGAGGTCAAAGTGTTGTAAGGAATAAGATGATTTAGGCCCGACAGTCACAGATTAGCAAAAACAAAACAAACGAAAATACAAGTATTAAAACTTTGATATTTTGATCACAAAATTAAATGAGTCTCACACACTCGTCAATCCATTTAATTGTTGTCGTCCAGAGTTTTGAACTAGGGGATTGATTGATTACTGTAGACAGTTGATCATCTTTCCGCTATTCCGCTTCCCTCGTCAAATGTGGCTAAGGGAAAAACAGAAACTTCTACTTACTCAACACTTTCAAGTAAGTAATAATAATAATTTCGAAATCAAAATAATTTTATATCTTTTGTCAAAAATTCTATTTTACTTCTTATGACTTCCAAAATGATGATGGGTGTAAACTGAAAAAGAAAATTTTGAAAAAAATTTCGAACTTTCCGGGAGGGTGATTTTTGGTTCAGTAGCTCTGTTTACGTTTAAAGTATCTTCTGAACTTGATTTTTCGTTTTATACTAAAGTTAGAAAAATGGCGTTAAGTCAGAGCAGTGAAATCTCATTTTGCAAGCTCCTCTCCTATTCGACTAAAAGTTGACGACGCCCAAGCTTTTGTTTCCAGCCTCCTCGTACGCCGAATCCCAGTCATGTGACTCCCATGACTCAGCCTTTTTTAGAGGAAGGTGCCGCATGAACATACCCGGCCATTTCGATAAAGTAAAACCGTGGAATATGTTTGATAATACCGTACGATTGATTAGTGTCCGCATAGCGGCCATCCACACAAACCCGTTCGCCGTCTCTCTCTCCCTTCCTCTTTGGCTGAGATGAG
>JABASM010000210.1:0-29136 GCA_019776545.1 Brachystomella parvula
GAGGGTTCCAATGGTGCTCCCCATGATTAAGGCTCCGCCAAAATTCTTTTACCTGGAATAAGAAACGACAGTTGATATTAGCTATTATAGTGATCCTTGTTGTCCTCTATCAATAAGCCTGTAATCGTGTAATCCATGGATTTCCATAGGATTTAAGAAAATCAAAGAACCGCTAAGGTGCTTATGCTATTGCTCTTACCTTGAACGGGGGTGAATTGTTGGACCCTGTCTTCAACAATGCTGTAATACTACAGTACGGAAATTGACCTGACTTACTGCGGTGACACTATTTATGCAGTGCAGTGACCTCCTTTCGATTTCTTCAAAGGCAAACGACAGACCATTATTTTTCCTTGTGCTCTCTCCCGCGCCCGCGGTTAACGCCGCGCACTCGCCAAAGGAAACAACGCTCAAATACATCCTTATCCACATGGAATTCAATCGAGTTACTGTACTCTTGATTTACGAATAATCAACAAAAATGAAATGTATTTCACTCAGTGAGTAATTAATGATTTAAAGTATGGTATAAAAAATAATCACATCGCGGTGGAGGGTCCTGCTTAATGGAACCTTCTGAAATTGTAGTGTAATTGAACTTCTGCAAGTAAAGCCAGATGGATCAGGGTTTGATCTGTCTTCGTGAATAAAGATTCCTAATTAAGTGTATTCACCGTCATCAGCAAGGGTTCTTCGACACTGGACAGCACCGCTCATCCAGTACCAGAACCTGCTTGACGTCTTTAACACCATGTCTTTGGTCCTTCTTCATAATCTTCATTTTTACTCCAGCTTTCTTCTTGAAGAGATTCAATTTTAACTGTAAAAAAAAGAATGATTTAAATTGAACATAGTTTAAGATGAATGTTAGCTCTGAAATGTCTTTAGTTTACTGGTGTCTGAATGGGTTTAACGTCGGCAAAGTCGTAGTCATCCATGCCCGATCTCGGCTATTAAGAAAATATAACGAGCAAGAAAGACGATTATACCTGGAGTAGTTAGTTAAAAGAATTTGTATTGCTTACTGATTTTCTCCTAGTGCTGTACTGTTTTTATATGACGGCACAGTTGACACAAAATATAAGCCCAAAAAATGTGACCGATTAACTTAGGCGGAAATGAAGCCACAGTAAAAAGTTTAACATTATTTGTCAATATATAGAAACGTTTTGTAGATTTTGAGTAACCCCAGCCCAGGCCTCTTACACTATAGACTTAAAGTATTAACGGCGTTATCACGATTAACAAAATTTTTGCTATCCATTTAACTTAATTCCTGATATGCCTGGATTAGCGGAAAACAAACTATGAAAATGTATAAAGTTAGGCTAGGCATTTGTTTTGAGCTCTTGAGTTCTGCGTATAATGTAATCATTGAATTTACCTAGCTTTTTCCTTAAACTGCTTGTTTTCGCAATCGTTTTGTCTTTGATATTGTTTCTGGCTACTATAATTAATTCATTTAGTTTATGGCGTATTTTTGGACATCCATTGGTTTCCTTGCTTGCATAACTTTTGAGTTGGACCAGCAATTCCTTCCGCTTCTTAGGACTCCTCGTCGAATCTGGATCTAAGCAGCGCTCCGTGAACCCTGACCAATATTTCTCAAATAGTTTCCAGTTTTTTGGATGCCGCTGAAGTTCTTTGTGTAGTTTGGCGTAGCCTGGTTTCTTCTTCTTTCCCTTACGGGCTTTCACATCCTGGACGACTACTACCCCTACATCTTCCTCTTCCACTTCTTCGCTGAAACTAATGAAATTGGGAGTTGATGAGGCAGTCGTATCGAAGAAGAAAAAATCACTGTCTTCCAATCCACCCTTTGTTTTAGCACTGGTCGTTTCTGAATATGACACTTCGACATCGTTTATCTCCACTGCATTAGGTTCTTCCGACTCAGTAATTTCTGGCTCTCGTTCCGTCTGGAAAAGTCTGTCAGGTCCATCTGTATTGCAGACGTCTACTTTTCTAGCCTTATCACCCACAGTAGGTTCAAAAGTTTTAGTTAAAATTGAAAATGCCCCACTTCCGCCTATTGCCTTTCTTGTCAAATGTGAAAGATTCAGGCTAAACAAAAAAAATGCAAAAAGAAATTCAGAATAAAATCCAGACACACTCAAAATAAAATCTCTTACTTCAGTCTTGCCCTCTCAAATGATAGTTTCATGGTGCTACGAAGCCATGGGTAAATTTGCTCCGGTGCTTTCCAGTCATCATCAGGCCAATTGGAAGAACTTGTTGGCTGAAGGTGTGACCTATACTTTAAGAGTAGCGGGTAGAGCTCTATCATCTCTTCCACGATGAGGCTGGCCAAATGCCTAAAAAGATACAAACACTCTCACATACAACAGACTCATGAAAGCTTACTTAACTTACCAAATCCTGGAAAGGATTCCGGTGATGACCAATGAATCACCCCAGTGATGGCCAGAGGAAATCATTCCTAGCCAGAACTTGGTAGTGTTCTCACATTCTAATTTAACCTGAAAGCAAAATTGCTTAGTTAAAATGCATTTGGATCCGGCCTTTAAGAGATTTACAGTAGTCTCTTTTTACCTTAGCAAGTATTGCAGCCTCTCGAAGCATTAGGTACAAAACCCAAGTGGCCCACTGGCTACTTGGCCGTCTGATCTCTTTTCGGTTCCTTTTTCCAACGCCTTCTTCGAACTGAGCTAGATGCTGGAGCAATTCATTACTTCTCCATCGGTGACATAATTTCAAGACTTGTGTTGTCAACAAGAGTGCCTTCTCCAAACGCAATTGTGTGCCCTTCCTCTTAATGTACCCATTTAAAAAATCGATCTCGGAAGACAAGAGCCCAGCGTTCCTGGCATAACTAGACTTCTTCTGAAACTTGACCCATGAGTTATCCCTGGTAACACAGGAAATGTAACTTGAACTCAAGTGTTCAAACGATAAAAATGAAGTTCTTTGCGAGATATGAATTGAGCAGCGTTATCAAACGCTCCTAGGCAGAGGAGGCTACTAAGAGAGATTTACTTGGATACTTACTTAGACACGATGGTCTTAACCGTAACAAATGGAGGAGGGACCAGTTTCTCGAGACGGTTGCAAATATCCGTCATTCAGGAATCAGGAATCACTGTACTATTTTCACTAAAGCTAGAATCCAGAGGCTGATTGACAAACCTACCCGATGAAAGAAACCAGGTAAATAACTGCGAGGTAGTAAAACCTTAAAACGAACGCTCCAAAAGGGCTGGGCTGGTAATTAGTAGAACTGAAAATTGAAAAAAAGTTTTTCACCAGTTTTTTCATCAAAGACAACATCTACTTTAATTAAGAAAAGCTTTTCGAATTTTTTTCTTTATTTAATCTGGCTTCAAGGAACAGCAAAATTCAATAATTTCTTTCTTCTGAACTTCAATCTCACTCTTAGTAGAACTGAAAATTGAAAAAAAGTTTTTCACCAGTTTTTTCACAGCGTGAAAACATGTGTTCTGCCCGATTTTCCCGCGCTTTGACTCCAATGACCAAAACTCATCAGACGCTCCTGAAGCCTGCTAAAGCCTTTGTAGTTGTATAAATCTGCTGTATAGACAGCAATTAAATTAAAATCGGTGAATAAAAGCTCTGCCTGATCGACACCACCACCTTAAAAATATGCCAGGTGGTACCGATTTTACCTAGAAATTGACGCCGTATCCAATTTTCACTTGTGAGATTCGAAATACAGGGTGATTGTTTCTTTCTCCCACTCAACAGCTATATTTGAGTTCGCCAGTTAGGCTCCTAAGCCTCTTTTCAGAGTTAGAAGCCCAGCTTCTAAACAGTAATTTAATGCCCGGATTTTTTTCGGAATTCTGATAACCGACATGGGCTCAAAGACAACATCTACTTTAATTAAGAAAAGCTTTTCGAATTTTTTTCTTTATTTAATCTGGCTTCAAGGAACAGCAAAATTCAATAATTTCTTTCTTCTGAACTTCAATCTCACTCTACAAGGAACAGCAAAATTCAATAATTTCTTTCTTCTGAACTTCAATCTCACTCGTTCTAATCTCATTTTTATTTGTTTGAAGAGCTAATTTTATTTTCTTACAAGGGAACGTCATCTAGAGCCGGAATTCCTTAATAACGAATTGTTTCACTTGGAAATGGCGATAAACTAGGACCTTGAGAGTTTGTGAGATTTTTACCTCCTCGATTGTTAAGTCGAATAATTTCCAGAAATATAAATCTAATACAAAACCGGAGACAAGGAAAGCAAAAGCAGCAGAAATGAAAGTGCAGGGACTTGAACTCCAGTGTTCAGAAGATTCCCCTTGGCAATTCTTACTCCATTTTTCATCAGCTTCTCCTTCATTATTTTGTAACCTTCATGAGTAATGGACCTTGTGGCGTCTTCAAAGACCGTGACCTTGTATCCCTTGGCTGCTCCATCCAGTGCAGTATTTCCAACACAAATATCAAAAGCAAGTCCAGTAAGAACGATTTCTTCAATTCCATGCTTCTTCAACATTTGATCTAGCTTGGTTTCTGAGGACTTTTCATTATCCCAGAATGCTGAATAGCTGTCAACATTCGGATCCGTGCCTTTGAAAACTCTTAAATCTGTAGGCAGAACCGTCAGGCCGTCCCTTAGCTCTGCTCCCGTTGTGTTCTGGACACAATGGACAGGCCAAAGGCGTTGAGTCCGAAGACCCCTACCATCCGAAAGGTCAAACGTGTATTCTGCCCCGAGTTTGGCTCCAGGATATTTCCTTGAATCACTGAACCTCTCATAAAAGGAAACGTGATTCGGGGGGTGCCAGTCGAGGCTGAGAATTACTTTTGCGAAATTGAAATCTTTCCGAAGCTGATTAATGATAGGGATGACCTCATCTGCTCCATCCGTGGCAAGGCTTCCTCCAGAACAAAAATCGTTTTGCACGTCAATAATTACCAGAGCTGTTTTCCCTGGATTAAATTCAACTCCAACAATAGGTTGGACGAGGAAGGCAAACAGAAATAATAAAACACCACACATTTTGCTATGTCCAGCTCCAGGAAAGCTTGATAATTGTATGGGAATATTCAGATTTGAGACTGAGGTAGAGGTAAATAGCTTGGACGAGGAAGGCAAACAGAAATAATAAAACACCACACATTTTGCTATGTCCAGCTCCAGGAAAGCTTGATAATTGTATGGGAATATTCAGATTTGAGACTGAGGTAGAGGTAGAGATGTGATGGACATTGGAAAGGAGGGTGCGTTAGGAACTTTGCATTGACCTGTTCAAGGATAAACAGCGTGTCTTCAGAAAAGTCGCGATTATTTTTTATCTCCCTAGACCTTGCGAAATGTAATTTACTTTTATCCAAACCGAATTCCCTGACGATGCACGAGGGCAATCGAAAAAAAAGAACACAAAAAATCCAATTCCTCTCAAAAGACAAAAGTTTTCCATGATTGCAGGTGAACACATTCATTTGAAGATCTCATTCTAATTCTGTACGACAGAAATAGTCACAAGGCCAACATGTGAAATCATGCAGTCAAGCTAAATTAAACCACCATCACCGAAACATACAGCCTACTAAAATATTCCACACAGCGTTCTTTAAAATTATCTCGCACAAATGGGATTTATTCAGAAATTTTGAATAGTAAGAAAAAAAAGTAGCATACAATAAAATGTTGACTTAATTGGAATTATAAAATATGAGATCAGAAATTTTGGGGTCTAAATTTTTTTAACAACGGCGTTGAGGTGGACAGCAGAAGTTCATAGGCATGCAGCAACCGGGAGGTGGGCATGGAGGTGGGCAATTTCCATTTCCGGCGTCGTCTTCCTCGCAGCAGATGACTGGAATACAGCAGACCTTTGTGTCCTTCTTCCTTGGTGGAGGTGGGATCTCTGGAAAGGCAGGAAGAGATGAGGGTCATTAGAGGTCATTGACGGACTCGGCTGAAAATTAACACTAACCACAAACGATGTTAACTGGGGGAAGCTGGAAGACACAGCATTGGCCCTGCTGGGGAGGTGGCTTCGTTTTGATGATAATTGGTGGACAGCATGCCGGTCTAAACGAAAAAAAAGCCAACATAAGATTCACTTGTACAAGGGACTGAAAAAGGAAGAAAAATACGCACGGGCAGCACGGGGGTCTGGAAAATTAAAAAGAAAATACAACTTAGAAATCTACTATCACGCAATTGTTTTAAAATAAAAAATAATTACTTACGGGCAACATGGGGGCCTGGAGAAAGAAGAAAGAGCAGAATTAGAACTGGATACTAACATAATGAATATTACTTTAAGACTTACGGGCAACATCCGCCATTTCCGCCTGAACGTCCGCCTCCACAACTCATTTTGAAAATTAAAAGGTCAAAGAACTTGAAAAAAGAAAAAAAGAAGAAGAAATGACAGGAAGGAGTAGTTTAGCCGATAATGGATGAGAAGGAACTGAAAGCTCCAGCGCTCGGATTCCTCTTTTTATAGACGCTGAGAAAACTTTGTTGAACAAAGCGTCTGACCCGCAGACAGAAGCGTTACCAAAGCAACTTTCGGCCTGGAAAACCGATTGTTACAGAACTGTATGTTCATCGGAAAACCTACTCTGGGTCATTCACCCCTCGCCATTCAGCCGAACCTTCAAAAGATGTTTCAAGCCATTGAGGATTTCGAACGCCTTCTTCGGTAGGATTGTAAAATATTAATTTTCTACCAAGAGAGTTTGTGGAAGAAGAGAAAATATTTAATTCGGTCTAATCCAACGGTATAAAAATAGAACTGTCCTGAGCATTTTTGTATAGAAAATAATTAAATCTTTAATCTAGTCCTAGGTAATCTAGGAAGCTCTGCTTAATAGCCTCCGGTTGGACGACTTTGGGATGAAAATCGATTCTCCTGTCCTTGGTACCCACGGTAATTGTTTCTGTTGTCGCGGTTAGCAATGAATCCTTGGAAACTGGAACCACCCCTTGAGGGTTCTTGACCTCTCGTCCTTGCGGCATCAACAACGACGCTTTCGCTTTCAAAGGAAGTGCTCTGCGGTCCATTTGTAAAAGTGTTGGAGCCTGAAGAACCAGATGGACGGTCCGAATTGTAGTATCCACTTGGAGAGGACTGGAACTGAGTTGAAGAAGCAGATGGGCCAGAGCCTGACGTCGCCGGGGCTCCGTATGATCCTGAGGTCGCCGGGGCTCGGTATGATCCTGACGAGGCCGGGGCTCGGTATGATTCTGACGTGGCCGGGGCTCCGTAGCTTGATTCTGAGACCTGGGGGAGTTGTTGCTTAGGCTGCTCATTGTCTGCGGCTGGAGCTCCATAACTTGAAGAGGGTCCGGTGGAAGCGGGAGCAGTGGCAGATGCAGTTTGAGCCAGCGAGTAGAATTGTGGTGATGGAAGGGAAATGAACTGGGGCTGTTGTTGATGATAGAAGATTGGCTGAGGTGCGAAAATTGTTTTCACCAACGGTTGATGGTAAACTGAAAAAAATTTAAAACGCCAATGCAGCATTTTTTATTATTTATTTTGACTGCTCAAAGTCGCAGATTTCGTACCAAGCGGTTGGAGCAACGGAGTTCCAAATCCATGGATGTATGGAGACGCTGCGGATGTGATTGGTGCTCCAGGAAAATTAAAGAATGGAAAGCCACCGAGGAATCCAGCGTTGGTTCCAGCAGCCAACAAAACAACTAAGAACGCAATCGGACTCATTTCTCTGTTATCCGTCAGTTCACCAATGAACAAAAAGCACAGGCAAAGTTATGAGACTAGATTAATATGCTGCTAAGCTGACCTGAGGGTTCGCTCACTCACCACACTGAATTCATAGTTGAACTCGCAAAAGCTTTTATAGTAAAAATTGAAGAAGATGAAGATGACATAGGGATGCAATTTGGAAGTGACGTGCCACTTCTTCGGTATCCACCAACATAATTTTGAGGTAAAACCTTTAAATTATTTAATCGACTTGAGTAGTAGGAGGCACAGAGGCACATTAGCATTTAAGTTGCACAACGAAAATAAGCTTCTCATTTGATGCAACCTTGCAAATACAGACGAGCGAAACTGCACGGGAACAAGTTTTTTCGAATTGTTCCTGTTCATTTTCAGATTACTGACTAATCCGAAAAATAAAACTGAGAACTCAAAACGCGTCTTCAAAAACCGAGTTCTTAAAGAAAAAATTTTCATCGTTCCCCAATTTTTTGAAACTTTTTCTTTTTACATATTTATGATCCGATTAAAAAACGAATTCCGAATTCAGGAAAAACTTTAACCTAGATTCTATCCGCATAATAAAGTATTGTGGTGAACTGATTTAATTTTTTTTATTTTTTATTTTGTGTAATTTTTGATGTTTGCAAATAAATTCCTGTTTTTCGTGACATTTTGCGTGATCTATGACTTGGAGCGTTTGGATTGATTTCGCATTTTGAGGAGGGGTTAATCATGACTAGCCCTGCAACCAAGAAGCAACTCCAAGCAATTAACACCCCATTATCACGACACGTTGATGAATTAGCGCTCAAATTAGTGATGAAATTAAGTTCCTTCACCTGGCTTCAAACATCCATGGACTCTTAATGAAGTTAATTTATTCCTAAAAATTATTCTTAACTACATGCAAAATAACAGCCTTGACACCCTGGGAGAAAGCAAAAGGAGTAAACTTGAATTTATCTGCTATGCCCAAAAATTAGCCAACGAAACCCGCTGTGATGAGCTGTCGTGTCTTGATTTAGAATCTTCCAAACTCGTTTTCATTGACATAATGTAAAACATATTTCAATTTATCAAAGCTGATTCAACCTAAAGTTACAACGATTTAATTAAAGCTTAAATTTTCTTGTTCGCAGTGACCTATATTTTTCTGTTTTATTAAAATTCGTTTTATTGAAACAAATGGCAGAAAAAAATGCTCCTTGAAGGGAGGGGGCGTAAGCATAGTAGAAAAAAATTAAATTCAAATTGCTTTGTCGATAAGGGCTACAATCTTGTCTTCATGTATCTCCGAGATTTCGTTAAAATTCGCCAGTTCATGGACAACTGGGGCAGCATTCTTGACCACAATGCAATTGTTGATCCATCTCGAACTCCAGGATAAGTCACCATAACCCTCTTCCAATCGTTTCCGCTCCAAATACTGAAGAACTGACTTCTGACATTGGGCAGCATGGGAGGTTAGCTGAGTGTTTAGCGTTGTCAGGCGTTCCTCTCGGGTTGCAAAATTTCTGGAATCGAAATCCCGAAGAACTTCTTCCGTTCCAGCCGTAAAGGTGACAATGAGAGTCGTCTTTTCCTTGGTTTCAAGGGAAGACAGCAGTGAAGCCTCAATTTTACTTGATGGAGCTGCCATTATAATTTTTTTAAATAGGTATGGAGTAAATTAAACAAAACCTGCTCGGTTCCCTCTGAATTCGCTTCTAGAATTGTACGGAGGAAACAGCTGACGCGAAGAGTCCAAAAACTGAAATGACCTAAATTCCCCGGAATTCTATTCTGCGATGAGTTTGTGGAATTTTGCGAAAACTGTAAAAATGTGACTCATAAAGCTAGAGCAGAGGAGAAAGGAAGGTGGAATATTTGCATTAGGCATCCTTATCACCTGGCGTCATTGCCATTTATTATCTTCAAAGGCAAATCTATGAAACAGCTCCGATTCAGCCTTCAATTGGATCTATAGACTCATATCTAAATAATATTGGACGAGAGCAATTTCTAAAGTTGGAGCAATGGAGTTCAATACAATTTTAAGAGCAGGCTCAAAATTTAATTTTGTAATCAGATTTTAATATCTTTTAAGAATTATGACTAGTAACCTTCTTTTGGAACATTTGTTGGTTGAGCTACGGAAGCGACATGCCCAACATCAGCCAATCCTAGTAAGGGAATTTCCCCGAAAGTGTAACCAGGCTCTATGTAACTTTTAAAAATGACTGTAGCTTGTGGAGGTGCTGGAGATGACTCGGCTTTTGGGGGGAGGTAGTCATTCTTGGGTGGTAAGTACTCGTCCTTCGGTTGGTCCTTTGGAGGACCGTACTCCTTTTTCGGTGGTCCGTATTCGTCTTTTGGTGGACCATACTCATCCTTTGGTGGACCATACTCATCCTTTGGTGGGCCATATTCTTTATTAGGTGGCAAATACTCAGAATCCGATTCTTTTTTTGGTGGCCCGTACTCATCCTTCGGTGGTCCATACTCCTTCTTCGGTGGACCGTATTCCATGGGTGGGGTCAACTCTCCGTCATCAATAGTCGGCTGTTCTTTTTTCTCCTCTTCATGATTTGCAGCGTGAACAGGTAGAAAATTTTGGCTGAGTACCGAAGTTGGTAAAAAATGGACCGGGCTCACAACTGCAATTCAGATAAAAAAAATTATTAAAAATAAAAACCCACTTTTCAGTCACGAAGTTTTTCAGGTATTAAAACTCCGAAAAAGCTTAAAAGCTGAAGGCTCTTACCATAATATGAATTTGACTGAGAAGCAGCGAGTATTCTCAGAATGTCAGCATCGATAACCCCTCCAAGTGCTGTTCCCAAGAGTGCTAGTCCCACCAAAACAGAAGCTGACTGCATCTTGCCCAAACTAAAGGTATACTAAATGAAAACAAATCCCTTGGTTCGACCTTTATATTTCGTGGTCACCTTTGCCATACGTGCATCACAAACTGATTACAAATACTTTTTATAAGTTATACAACGTGATTTGGCGAAAAATCAATTCTGACTCTATATTTTTCGATTTAGCCTTATCAATGATGGAAGGAAAGGAGTCAGGCAACGTTATGCAACAAAGCAAAAAATTAACAATCGTAAATTCAGGTTTTTACTCAATAATAATTATTGTGAGCCCCTGGTGAAGTCACATCAAAAACGAAGATGATACTTTACGCATCTTCCTACCTTGAACTCAATCATATCCGTTTTGACAAATGACTTCTGTAACCTTCTTGCAATATTTTTCTTCATTTTTATCATAAAAATCGACATCTGCAACTTTTTCGGTGATCATTGGCTAATAAACCGTGCATGTTACCTACGTTTTTCTTGAAAAAAAAATCAAAATGCTGGTATGAAAATGGCTTTGGAAGAATCAACCTAACTCAACAAATTCATTTTTGCTGATTAGTTAAAATTAAAGCCATGATAACCAACTGGAGTTTCATAAAAATTCAATAAGTTTGACCTAATTAAATTAAGTCATACCGCTAATTACATGTAATTTAGCCTCACTAAATCAAATTAATTTTGCCTATAAAAAAGCGAAGAAGAATACGATGGATCAGCAGAAGGTTAAATCGCTTGATAACTTAAAATTTGGTAAGTTAAAGAGAAAAATGAAGGTTTTAATGTGGTGCGTAGGGCTATTCGCCCTGGGCCTAGTGGCATTGGTCCACTGCAGTGATGACGAGAATAGTAGCCCAGAAAGGCAGAACAGCCACAAAGGATGGGTTTTACTGAGAAGGGGTGGATCGCACGGCCGACACCGTGGTCATCATCGCCGCCACCATGACAAGAGTAATCAAGAGAGCAATGAAGCCAACGACGCCAGAAACTGTACTTGTCCACCTGTAACGAATTCTACATCGACTGGGCCGCCTAATCCGACTAACCAGACCGACCCATCCCCTCCACCTCCACCTCCAGCCTCTCCAGCTGGAGCAAACAGTTCAGCGATTTCCGGTCCGGGTTCCGAACCCACCGAAAACTCAGCCCCACCTTCAGAAACCAACAGCACCACTCCGACGCAGAAGCGAGAAATTCACGATTATCGGCGAGGGTTATGGAATAGGGGCAACGACGAGACTGACGACGAAGGAAATCGGCACAAGAATCGTCGGGGTCACCGTCGTCGGGGGCAGAAAAACAGAGATGAGGGTCGTGCAAAAGATGGAGATGCGGAATGCAAATGTCCTCAAGGCGCTGAGTAGAACGTAGACTTCGGCTCGCTCCACTGAGAAATTAAGGCCAAGAAGAAGTATCCCATCTGCTTCATTATGATTTCAATGAATTATTGTTGAAAATAAATTATACTTTAAATACTAAAACTTTCGGCTTTAAAATCCAGTACATTGACCCCAACTTTGCGTGCAGAAACGTTTTCAGCAGAAGAAAATTAAAACGCAGCGTCATTGCTTCCGTTAGGTCAACCGACGAAAATGTCGGCGGCAGCAAACAGGCAGTTTTCTTTGTTCTTTTGATTCCTTTGTTCTGAGAGGAGAAGAACTGCGAGACAAAGAGGAAGAGGCGGCATCGTCCAAACAAAAAAAAACGGCAAAAAAACGTAAAAACCTCTTCATTTCAAAAGATTTCCAGTTCCAGTTTCCAACTCACTTGGGCCAAGACAGCCAATGTGCTGTGACTTCGTCCAGAGCCGGAATTCGGGATTTTTAACAGTGACTGATCAGCGATGGCAACTAACCAATCAGATCGCAGCAGAAAACGTGGTTACGGTAAGACTGACTGTCTGCTTAATTGATAATTGCAGCAGCAGCACTGGATTTATATCCTTAAAATCCCATATCCTTCTTCCTGGTTATTTTTTTAATGAGCTCTCAAATCGAATTTAATTGGTGGAGGCTGGTCCGTCTGTCGAATTAAATTGTACTAATGAATTTTTTTTAGGCTCCATGGACACTACGGGAGAGGTGGGCAAGGAAAATTTCGGTCCTGGGGCCACCCACAAGATTATTGCTCCGAAGCGGAAGCGACAAGTTTTTGGCGTTTTGCACTCAAGTACAGCTGTTCTGAAGTGTGAACCCATGACATGGTCCGAGCAAAAGTGTTTGGATAAATATGCAGAGGTAGATTGGTTTAATCTACTTCCCAATTCGGTAAGTTCGACTAACTAATTTCGGACATTTAACTATTAGGAAAACAAACGTCTCAAGGCAGAGCTACAGGAACTTAATGCTAAGGTTGATGCTATTCAAAACAACCCACTGTTCAAAGAGCTCGCTCGAATTGGAAAAGTTAGTCTTCCTTTGCTTTTGCATCCTCTTTATAATCACTTATGGGCTAATTGAATTTTTCAAACTCCATAATTCTTATTCTAACAGAATGCTTCGCCACCAATTGATCTCTTGGATGGATTAGCTAAAGTAAAGAACACCACACCAGTCAGTTTCGCTCACCCTAACGAGCCTTTTGTGTTCAAAGGAGACACGAATCCACTTCAAAATGATCTCGTGCGTTAACTGCTCATTATTTTTTGTAAAAGAATTTTGGCACTGATTTCTTAAATTGCTTCTTCAATCTGTACAGATTCTGAGTCAGGTCTTCGGCTACCTTAACGCAAAAATCTTGAAGACGTGTCGACTTGTCTGTAACAGTTGGACGAAGAATGCGACACTGGAATTGAAGAACAGACACAAACCTGTCTACCTCAGCAACTCTCGAACGATTGGCAATTTTGTCAGGTTATTGGAAACGGCAAAACAGTTCCCTTATTCTTCATTCCTCATCAAAAGGACGTTTCTACCCCGGTTCGCTGCACAGTTTGAAAGATTTGCACATTACGTTCGAGATCTCCAGGTAGCCTCGAAGAGAATCAGCTATTTCAATCCCCCACTCTCCCATTCATCTGATATTAATTTGTCGAATGTCATCAGCATTCTAAATTTAACTTGCCATCTTGAAAGCTTAGAGCTTTTAGGACTTCGAATCCCAACTGAATATGCTCAACCCGCAGACGAAGGATTTGTTGAACTTCAGATTCAGTCATTGAAGAAGATAACCATCACTCTTTGTCAAACCGTATTCAGTGAAGCAGAAGTTAGAGCTTTGGAAAAGACAGAGAATGCTATCCTGATCTTGCGACGACTTTTCGCGACTGCACCTGAGCTCCAATCTTTGAAGCTTGAAGTCTATGGAAGGCTTCTCATGAGCAAATTCCTCGAAGCTTGCCGGCCTCTTACTACCTTACAGAAGCTTGAGATAGACAGTTGCCTGAATGAGTCTCAACTTGGCTTATTGCTTCCGAATTTCAAGCTTAAATCCCTTAAGCTCAATGTTCACCTTGATGACTGCCAGTTACTCATCAGACTTCTTACGACTCATGCTACAACTCTGGAATGCCTTGAACTCCATGTGTCAACATTCTCCAGAAATGCACTGCCAGTGACAGTTTTCCCAGTTTTCCAGAGACTGCGAAAACTCAAGTTTATCTCTGGATTTCAGCCTTTTCATCAACGCTTTCCTTTCCAAAGGACTGCTGCCGGGAATGAATTTCCAGTACTCAAAGAACTCTGGTAATTTATACATGATGAATTTACTTTGTACGTAATCATCCAAAATATTCAACCTATTTTGACTAGGGTTTGTTCTGATATCTTGGCTTGCATGTTTGACAAGAAACCATCTGTGCCGGAGGTTACTTCTCTCACCTTCCAACTACAAGACACCCGTACAAGGTGGTATAGTGGTGGGAGTACTGAATCATTGCGTCTGCTCAAGGCGACATTCCCAAAACTTAAGAAAATTCATTTGAAGAGTCCAAAATACAACCACATCCGAGCCCTATTCCTCCATGGCGCAGATTACTTGGAAGAACTGTTCATTGACTACTACATGGACCATCGGAAGAGTCTCAACGAGCTTTTTACTGGAATTCCAGACACAACTTGGATGACTGATGAGAACTTACAAGAGCTTAATGAGAAAGGGAAACTTATTCGCTACGTGGTTCTTCACTTCCTACAGAAGAATGAAAATCCACGATTGACTGACTTGAAATGTAAGTTTAAAAGTACGCAGCTCTGAGACTTCTCGCAACTAATACTTTCCGTATGGCTTCTGACAGGTCTGAAGCGCTTGGAAGTCCTGGGTTCAGAGATGGCTGCTCCAGTCCGAGATTCTTCCGGTTATGTTTCTCTACTCTCCTTGCAACCTTGCCACCTTGTATTTTACAATTCTAAAGTACGTAAGAAGAAGCGCCAGCGTCCTTACATGAGCTGGTATTAACTTTTTCATGTGTATAGCTCACCAACACTTGCATTGAAGAGCTTCGAAAACACCATCTAACCGTGAGCGTCGCTCAACTGTGCACTACGGCTGAGCGAGAAAAGTTTGAAAGGAACTACAGGGATTTTCAAGTCTAACTGACTACAATGGTTTACAACAATGGCTTTTTGATCTATTTCGGTACATGGAAAGGACACATATTGTATATTTACAAGCTTTAATAAATTCTTAACTTTAATTAATTCACTTCCCCTAGTCTTTTTCGCTCAGGATTAATTCCTGACTCCACTTAGTACTGAAAAACGCAATTTCAAAATATAAATAAAAGTTTCGAAGCATTTTAAAATCCAAAAACCAGGCTTTTTCGTTTAGCCGTAATTACTGTCCTGTTCCGCTGTAATTTGCTGTAATTTTTAGGTGGTTTGCTGCTTCAGCGTACCTTATCTTTATTCCGTAATTTCGTCAACTTTCTCAAAAAGATTAAGCCTGATGAGTTACTGCTTCACGTTACTATAGGACTAGGGGATGCACTACCAGCAGTTGCAATGCTTGTCTTACTGCAGTTGCAGGTTGATCGGAACAAACTTTGCTTCAAACACCCTGGGTTGATCCAGTTTCACATTTTTATACTAAACGAAGCACCACATGAACATCCGCCGTCTGCCTGTGGGTTACTCAGGATTCGAAACCCATTTCGAATTAACTCTTCGTAGTAGTCAATCGTGGATCCAGTGATGTAAGAGAGGGACGTAGAGTCGACCACCACCAACGGTCTCCCTTTATCATCTCCTATCAGTCTGGAAAATCATCAGTTTAGGCTTTCATTAATCTCTTTCCCAATCGTAGTCTTTGAAAAGGGATTCCTTACTTGTCGTCAGGTCCCACGGTCGAATCCATTTCGAATCCATACTGAAATCCCGAGCATCCTCCTCCGGAAATAGTAACTCGCAGGTACGGTTCGTCAGGGCTAGTTATCTGATGAAGTCTTCTAATGCATGAGGGAGTAAGGGTCAGTCCAGTGTCGAGGGCTGGCGATGGTGCGGACGCCGGAGTGGATGTGGAGAGCTGATTATAAGAAGCTGCCCTAAACAAAAGAAAATCCACAGAATTCTGATTACTAGCAATAAGGAGCCCTAAATCCCTGGTCATCAGTAGCTGAATAACATGAATAACGACCGGGTCAAACTGACCGTGCTTGAAATGTACCAAAGGCAATCCTTAGTAGGTTAACTTACAATTGACTGGTATGAGGTGGACGTGGAATAAGTAGTCTTTCATTCAGCAAGCTTTTAATCTGGGAAATAAATATTCCTGCTGAAACTTGGTACATGAGTCTCTTAATGAAAAAAGCTGAATTCTGTGACATCGATCAGCTTTACGAATGCGACCCAGACAAAGCCACACCCCCTACCCAATTGACTGGTATGAGGTGGACGTGGAATAAGTAGTCTTTCATTCAGCAAGCTTTTAGACGCCAAGTATTGAGAAAATGTTGATGACTGATGCTTGTAACTCACCGGAATTATTCGAAGGACCTGCTTCAAAGCTTTCATCGCTCTTCGCTTTAACGCCACTGACTATTTTTAATTCGTAATTGCGTGAAACAATTAGAAGTTTCAATATTTTTAGAAACTTTTATTTTCACTCACAGCTGGTTTACTGCCGCCTCAATTTTTCTCATTTTTTTCCTTTTTGTACTAGTAGTAGTACACTGACTTTGTGTGCATTTAGGCTAATAACTGGAAGTAAATTACCTTTTCGCTCAAAATGATCTCATATACGCTGGAAATAATAAAAGGCATGGAATCAACCGACTAATGCATTGTCAGCGCTTTTACTAGGTCAGCAATGTGACCTATGGTAACCTTTAACGCTCGGAGGACCAGAGATTTTGGAACCCCAAACGTCTGATATGATTGAATGTTGACAATAATTCAGCCAAATCTTCATCTCTGAAATAAAGATTTGGAAGAATTGTCAACTTTGCTAGGCGTCATTTTAATTTTTTTTACAATTGTCAACAGACCTAAAACCGAGCGCACTGGATTTCAGCCGTTCAACATGAGGCCTTGGACCCCCACCAAGTCCAGCGTCCTAGCGGAGACAAAGTACGTCCCTACGCTTAACTCCTCACATAAAATATGTACAGAAACTCTTTCTGGTAGGACGGTACAGAAAGCTTCACCCCTCTTCTGGGTGCAAATTTTTTTTTCAGACAATGTTCGAATTTCCAAGCTTGTTGACAATTGTCAACATCAGTGGCCTGTAACTCAAAGAACCAAAGGCAAACCCTTGGTACCTAAATTTTGGGTAGCAACCGGTAGCTTTAACTTCAACCGTAAAAATTTTTTTTAATCTCCTCCATTTATTATGCAAAATTCGAACCCTCACCCTGCCCAATTAGGAAAGCTTCCGCGCAGGGACGCCCAACAATAAGCTCTTACGAAATACGTAAAAAAATCACGATATGAAATACATTAAAAATCAAGTACTATTTCCACTCATTCAGTCAGATTTATGGTCAGCCATGAAATTGTCAGGTTGGCACAGCTATAGCTTCCACCGCACCTTCTATTCTCAAAAAGCTGCAAATTGATTTAATTGCTATGCCATGAGTTAATTTTAATTAATTCATTTTGTTTCAGCTGAAATTAACACGCAGATGCTTGAAAGCAAGAAGGCTGTATTAAGGAATGAAGCGGAACCAATCGCTTTGTTTAGTTGTGGTGATAGCGGTGTGTTACGGGGCCCTGATGAATAATTCGATTGAGGCACGGAAACTTTGGAACAGCCAGTGCGTGCTTCTGAATTTGATCAGTAACGAAATCCTGACTGAAATGGACGCAGAAGATCGAATGTAAATTAAGTTATTTCTACTAACAAGCAGCATTTATGGGAATTGAGGAAAGAATTTATTTGCTGTGTTAGGCGTTTTTAGATTGCAGGGCTTTTTTAGTTCGGCCTAAAGATTTGGCTCTAGAGGCCATAGGGTTTTTTCTTAAAATGAATGCACTTTAACAAATTTCGAGGGCCTCTGGAGCCAAATGGTTAGGCCGATTTAGAAAAGCTCTGCATCTAAAAACCTCTTAAATTTAAAAAAGTCTTGTCGGCTAACGCAGAAACATCCCCATTATTCCCTCTTACAGACTGCTGAGTGATGTTAACACCACCTACCGCTCTCTTTGCAACAATAAAACCAGGATAGAGCAGCAGAGTCTCAGCGATCCTTGCAGCTTCAAGGAGCATTCACCTGAAATCTGGGAAATAAATATTCCTGCTGAAACTTGGTACATGAGTCTCTTAATGAAAAAAGCTGAATTCTGTGACATCGATCAGCTTTACGAATGCGACCCAGACAAAGCCACACCCCCTACCATCCAATTGCACATGCCACAACTCAGCGACAAGAAACCCCGAAGTTGGCGAACCACAAGGCGCGGAGGACCCAGACGCCAAGTTTTCCCGCTGCATGGCCCATGTAGGTTACCCCTGTTCCTACGATTTACCTCCACCACCCACCACCACCACAACAACAACCACAACAACAACCACAACAACAACCACAACAACAACTTCAACCACAACAACAACCTCAACCACAACAACAGCTCCTCCCACAACCACAGCTCCTCCCAACTCAACGACACCCCCCAACCCTCCACCTGCCCCCTACTACAATTCTAAAGTAAATCTGAGGGCTGCTGCCGACCCAGATGAAAACCTAGTATCAGTTCTTTACGAATGCGTCTCCCACGCTGAATGTAAACTGCTGAGCGAAACGGCACAAGAGATCGAACTGACCAATGTGGGTTGGTACCCACCACTCCGGAATTACATCAAGCGACGAACCACGAGTGTTTGCGTCTGCACCAACGGCTACGTTCCAACTGGAAATGGATTGTGCACAAACCGCAGAGCTAATAATTCATTACGTTCAACCCCCGAATTCAATGTTCTCTTTTATATATTGGTTACCTGCTTTGAATACTATTTGGATCTTCGAAACCTTATTTTAATTTAATAAGAATAATGGAAGAGAGAAGCGGGCCAGGTTGCATGTATACAGAGAATTCTTCAAAACATGATTGCTCTGAATTGATAGATTAGCTGTTCTTGTCATTCATCTTCAGCATCATTCTCATTGGCATCTTCTCTTCCTTCAGCCTTTACCTCAACAGTGTCGTACGATTGACCATTCTCCATGAAATCATTACGGGTTTCGGGTTCCTTTTCGAGGCCTTCAAGATCCATATCATCTCCTTTATTCTCCCTGCCGTTGTCTGAGGACTCAACGCCAATGCTGTCATCCTGACTGGGGTTTGACGGGTTTGACTCCTTTTGCATTTCTGTAGAGGGTAAGATTTCTACAGGCGCATCTTGCTTTTCTGGATTTGCATGTGGGACGGGGAAGGAGGGCTGTCCTGGTTTTGGCTCAATGGCAGTTGCTACGGGTGGAATCAACTGTGTCGATGGGATGAAGACTTGAGGGTGGTGAAATCCCAGCGGGTAAGGGTAGACCTGCAGGGGTTGTTGAGCAACTGGACTTAAAAGCACTGCAGAAAAAAATCAAAACATTTTTTTTCAAGAAGTCTGTCAGGCAGGTATAGTTCAGGCTTACCTAAGCTGTAAGGTTGGTGGTGGACGTATGTGGCATAGTGGAAAGCTCCGGGCTGATATGCGTAACTCAGGCTCGTATGCGTCGGTACCGGGAGACCTTGGACTCCCATTACACCAAAGATGCTCAGAAGAATCAATACTTCCATCCTGGAGAAGGGCTGGATTCAAAATGACCAAATTAAATTTTTCCAAATGTAAGGTTATCCATCACGGGCAGTAAAAAAAATCTGAATTAGGGTTGGCCAAATTTTTTTTTTACTGGAGAACCAGTTCATCATTTGGACAACGCCCAAGGTTTCACGAGAGCTACAATAGATCATTTTGATTTCCCAAAAATGCTTACCTAATCAACCAAAAAAAAGCTTGCCAAATATGCGTTTATTCGAATAATAAGAACCCCGACTCTCGGTAGTCGATATCAGTTTAAAAAAAATTAATTGGTTTTTGCTAAGGAAGAAAAATATGAACCCTCTGAATAGTTAAGAATTAATTATTGATATCCTTCGAACATATAGGTGCATGTCTTACTATTAATTTAAAAAAAACTATTGGATCTCCTGCCCACATTCGATCTTCGACGTAAATTAGTTCTATACTACTACATACGTAGTTACTTATACTGGCAAATATAATAATAGGAATTATCACAATTCGAATTGCAGGAATAAATAAAATAGGCGTGACTCAAGTGCGTTAATGCCGGGCAGCTTAATACCCCTTTCCCGAAAACCCAACTAGAGCCTCTTAATTTCCAAAACACGGTGTGCTTGTATAGTCGAGTGATTACACATTAAATTAACTTTTAACCACTGAACATCAAGTTTCTTCGATCTTGTTCTCATAAAATCTAGGCTCAAAATGTATCACATGTGACTCACGCCGACGCCAAGCATTGTCATAGTCCTGAGCTTTGTTGTAAAGGAGAACGCCAAAAATAACCTAGAAATTTTTAAAAGAGTTTTTAAAAGACTCGTGATTTTTATTTGTTGACATTTATATGAGTTCTTACAACTGCGGTACCGAGGCCTGAAAGAAGAGTTACCTCATTTCCAAATAGCATCACAGATAACCAAATTAGAAAAGCCCGTTTTGCAGTGTTGGCGACACTGTCAACAGAAATTCATTCTATTAAATCACGAAACTGGAAGATCAGGTATGAACACATACCTATGAGTCACCGGAGAAATGTAATCCATAAGGACATAGGCAGAAATACTTTGGAAATGGAAAAATATTCCATTTAATAAGAAAGGTAAAATGAGCCAGTGGTTTTCTCTTAATCCAGAAAAATCTACCAGCAGGATGCTCACCGGAATCTGGACTAGCATTGAGGACATCGAGGTATAGAACTGCAGCTCCGCTGGCCTATAGATTATTAGGAGTCAAATTTTTAGGAAATAACAAATGAAATCCAAAAATGGGGTTACTCACGTGTATCGATATCTTTCACCACTTATTAGCATTTTTGAATACACATTTTGAAGGCTGCAAAAAAAAAAAAAAACTTGGTGGAACCCCATCTTTCAATTCTTTAATCCCAAGAAATGTAATTATCCCCGAATTATCCCACATTCCAAAGTGTAATGACCTAAGCCATGTGCTATTAGGAAACTTTGGCAATAATAAATAAATAAATAAATAGAATAATAATCGCTTACCATTCTGTGAGATTTGTTGCTAGCGCTGCTGCAAATCCTCTGATATCAAACGAAAGTTCATTTGAAGAGCATAATGCAAGACCCAGCATGACTGGAATGAGTGAAATGTTCACATAAAATCCCGTCCTTTCACCAAGGAGTATCCGGGAAATGACTACGGTAAAAATAGGAGCTGAGCTCTTGATCGTCTCAGTAAAGCTAACTGCTACATAATTAAGAGCCAGAAGTCCCAAAAGTACAGTGGCGAATCTGCGCATTGAGGAATCATTATTTACAAGTTTTCAGAAAATAAAAAACAACATGCCAGAATTACCGCATTGTTCCCACCAAGATCATATGTTTAAAAAATCCTGGAGGTTTCTTGTGCCTTCTGACCAGTTTATACATGCCACAGGGAAAGCGCATTTGGATTAGGCCACAGACGAGCGTCATCATCATTTGACAAGTACCTAGTCCAGTCATACCAAAAAATATTTCGCTACCAATGGACAGAATTTCAAAGTATAAGCTTACCTAAAAGCGTAGGATCACCGAGAAGTGTGGTTAAAATATACTTGTTTAACTAGAAGAGTAAAAAAAATGACATGAACGAAATGATTACCAGCGTTCTTCTATGTTAGTGAGCTTACAAACAGAGTACATCCGCTGAAAAGGTACCATAATATCAGGAACAGAGCGGCTCGGACATTCCATAAGCCTGTCCCAGTGTTTTTACTATCTTCCCCTTGGTCTTCCATTCTCCATAACGTTTAGAAGACACAAATGAGGTGGAAGTTAATCCGTTCAATACGCTGGACTAGACACTGGAAGCCGCAACTCCAACTCAGGACAGCAGGATGACAGAACAGACTTTTTTCAAAAAATTTCTCAGTTTTGAATTTCCCGCTCTACACATCTCAGTTTTCGCTCGCCGCGGTTAGCTCCGGCTTCAAAACTTTTATTTTGATTCCACGGCGCATGCTCAGGTCCAGGCGCTGGATTATTCATCGGACCAATCCTGGGAAGGCTTCACGAGTAAAACTGGAGTGAAATATGAACTTTTGACCTCAAACAACTTCCTTTAGACATACGTCCTTGCTTTTAGGAGCTTTGAAAAGATAATTTTAAGACCAAAAAATCAGATTTCCTTGTTATGATTTTTTTCCACTGTAATATTCCCTACACTGAACATTGGACCTCAACAAATATTGCTGATGGACGGAGCATACAGTAACTCATTGCATTGGAAGGAAAACAGCCCAGTCAGTATTGACGAGTTCATCCCTCTCTGACTCCTTGCGTCTCATCACTCTCGGGGTGGTGTGCAGTGTGCTCTGCGATGTATATTATCGTACTTGCCTGAATTATTCCACCACTGCAGTCACCTCCTCCAGCATCCTACCATTGTTTAATCTTCCAACTTATAAAACAAGTGATCTTAGTACAGATTAACTCATCAATTCTAGGAGCCAGAGCTATTCTCTTAATAACCGCAAATGAGTATTTATCTTTAAACATCTGCTGTTTCTGGGTGATTAATAGGAAAGAATAGTTGAAAATAGGAGGTCTCCTATTAGCGTGGCTGTCTGTGATGTGAGTTTTGTATTCATCCCTGTGATATGGAGTTGTCATTACTGGAATAGCCCGAATTTGGCCAATTTTTTAGTCAGTGTATATTTATTAATTTTTTGGAGGTATAGATGTGCCTAAATAGTTTATCATCATCATGGACCCTGTTACGCTTAAAGAAATTATAATCTTACTCCTATTCTTTCTTGTTCTCTTCTGCGTCTGCGTCCCACTCAAGTTTGCGGAGACGCTGCAACGACGTGGTGTGAATTTGTTTCGCTCGAGCAGGTAAGCATGGCTTACATTTAAGTGTCCCAGTGGTGGACTAAATTTTTTTGAAAGTTTAAACCCTGTACAATCTCGTTTTGTTTCAGGTACAAAGCCCTTGTGAGTATTCTAAACTGTTTTGCTGCGGGAATTTTCTTGGCGACATGTCTCCTCCATCTTTTCCCTGACGTGCGAGATAGTATTGACAAGGTAATTAGCATTTTAAAATAAGACCCAAAAATTCAGAAGGAAGAGATTTTGATAATGCGATTAATAGGCTTTGGACCAATTGGACATTCCACTCTCTTTCCCAGTTCCTGAATTCACAATTGCAGTCGGTTTCTTTGTCCTACTCACTCTAGAACAGATCATCTCCTACTTCCGAGAAATTAATTACAGTCTACCAGACGATGATGAAGATTCAGCGGATAGGGAAAGACTTCCGATTGTACAAAATGAAAACGCTATCCTTAGCTCTTCCCCGCCCCCACCAAACGAGGTCAGGAATCATGAGCAAAACACGTCAATTCGAGTGGTGGCTCTCATCATTGCCCTCTCAGTCCACTCTGTATTTGAAGGGATAGCCATAGGGGTAGAGTCAACGATCGATACTGTGCTACAGGTAAAAATAGAACGAGAGTGAAATCATTCATTACAAAGGAATTTGTATTTTTTAGATAACAGGGGCCTTAGTCATCCACAAAATCGTTATCGCTTTTAGCCTTGGCCTAACACTGACTCAAAGTCCTCTTGGAACTGCAAAATCCTTGCTATGCGCTTCCATATTTGCGGCTTCGTCCCCTGTAGGAATCGGGATTGGTCTTATTGTTACTTCCCTAGAGTCAGTTACTGGATCTCTCATTGTTGGTACCCTCCAAGGAATGGCAGCAGGTATTTCAATTATCCCAGTCACCTTCGTTATTTCTATCATATGCCTGTCTGACTTAACTTATTTTCTCCTCAGGAACATTTCTTTACGTTACATTCCTCGAAGTTCTTCCCAATGAATTTCGATCGGGTCATCTCCATTTACCAAAATTACTCAGTTTCATACTAGGATTCAGCCTCATAAGCATAACTATTGTATTATTTCCTGACAGCTAGCCATAGACCTATTAACCTCTATGTTCCTAAGCGAAGACTGTATCATTTCTATTGTACTCCGACCTCACCGAAAGTAACAACTCTGAATTTAAAGTTTATAATTTAATGCTCATTTCGTTCGCTATGTAATGTAGTAAATCCAACAAGCAGATCTGTCTATCTATTTACTATCATTCCTAACCGTGTCTATATTTAAATGGGTAGTGGGAGGGAGCTCTCATATACTGTTAAATATAATAGTCATCTCACTTTTAAACTAAAGTCCCTCATTATTTTTATTCTTATAAACTTAAACACATGTGAATTTGTTGCTCTTCTCTCTGCATTTGACAGTGAAAATTAACTTTTTTGATTTTTTTTTTTCGCTCAGAAATAACACGGTCGACGGGTGGTATGTATTTTAGGAAGTAGAAAAATTAGGATTCGAAAGAAGACGCTCCACAGCAGCATTTACATCACCCCCGGTGGCTTGAAGAGCCTGAATATTTGCAGCACGATTGATAAATCCCATACCTGTCAACTGTTCCAGCTGTGTTCTGTAGAGTTCTTCAGGAGGAGGTCCAGGAGGTTGATTCGCTCCTCCAGGAGTTCCTCCTTGAACTAGCGTACTCAACTACGCAAATATAATTGGTAATTAGATTACTCCGATGTTCCATCTGTTATTTCGATTCGCTTACCATTGTGTTCATAAATTGGCTAAGAGCGTCTTGATTAATTCCAAGACCAGCAAAAGGGTTGTTGGTGTTTGGTGTGGAACCAGGTGCTGGAGTAGCGGTAGTGGAAGTTCCTCCAATACCAGAATCAGGTGTAGCCGTCGATGGGGTGGTCCCAGTTGCAGCAGCGCTTGAAAACAATGGCGACACTGGCAACGCACCGAATCCAAGGCTGAAGGAAAGAACTGTTAGGATATCTTCCGACTTATAACTAATTTTGAGAACTTGAACTCAACTGACCTGTTGGCAAAACTAGGGGCCGCCACACGAAGTTGTCTAAGCAGAAAACAAGAATTGATGCTCCAACTGATTTTCTAAATTTTTTAAAGATTTCTCCTTACTCAATTCCTTGCTGTATCTGCATAATAGCCTGCAAAGCCGCGGGATTGCTGAGGACTTGTTGAAACTGGGGATCTCGTAACTGATTCAGCAGAGTTGGTGTAATGTTTCTGAGGGTTTCCTGCATAGCAGGATTATTCGCGAACATGGGATTGGCTGAGAAGAGTTGCTGTGTCAAATTACTGTCATTTGCCATGGCCTGAAGGAGCTGCTGAGTCATAGGTGAACTCATCAGTCCCTGCATAGCTCCCGTATTTTGCATCATCTGTTGGATCAAACCAGGCATCCCGGCATCTGTACTGGGAGAAGCGTTGGTGGCTTGTGTGGGTGTAGTGCCACTGGAAGGTGGAGGTGCTGTAGTGGATGGGGGTGCCCAGGGATTAGGTAATGGTTCTCGGTTTTCAACGCTGATAGAAGGAAACTCATAAATAAGGAGTAAAATTATACTTATTTCTTTACTCGGATATTTCACTCACCCTTGTTGGCGAGCAGGGGTGTTAGCATTATTGACAAGTCCTGCGAACGGGTTTCCGACCAGTCTGTTTACGTGAAAACAAAAATGGTTAGCATGTATACAAGAACAAAATTGAATTAGCTCAGCTAATATAATTATAGAAAACTTTTACCTATCCTGGACGGCGTTGAGCATTGGCTCTTGGATATCACGATACATTCGCTGGAGGGCATTGTATCCTCCTGGGATCGATTCCAGATTTGACAAAGCTAAGAATTAAAAACCAGGTTACTCTTCTTGTTCTAAGCATTGAAAGAGTTTAATATTCTCAAGCCAAATTACCTCGATCTTGAGTTCGCATCAACTCTTGGAATGCAGCTGGATTACGTGCCAGTTCCATACTTTGTCGAAGAACCTCAGGGTTGTTCAAAACATGGCTTAATTCTGGGTTTCTCTATAAACAGCAAAATCCAACAAAGAATGAGGCGAGTTCTGTGCTTTACAGGACTAAAATCGCTGAAATACCTCCATCAATTGCTGCATCTGAGGATTAGCGCTAAGCAAAGTGCGAATTAAGTCTGGCGAATTCATAACCTCTCGGACGAATGGACTATCTAAAACTTGTCTAAATGCTTCAGGGTTACTCATCATCTCCTGCTGAAAGCGTTGCTGCATGTCAGCCATAGATCCATCTAATCCTAATCCAGATAAATTGGGCAATCCAAAGGCATTCAGAATGTTGCCTGGAAGAAATTAACATCATAAGTTTGGTATTTTGCTTAATCAACTGGCCATCAGTAATACAATGGACTACTGTAAACCTTACCTCCGTCAGGAATTCCGTTTTGCTGTTGAGGTGCTGGAGCATCATATCCAGCTGAAGAAGCGGCTGGTGGCTCTTGGGGACCTCTAACAGATGACTTGATCACCAAGTGAATTGTATACCCATCCGCTAATTTGTGACTAGCCAGAGTCTCAGAATCCTTCAGAATCTTCCCAGAGAAAATCAAGCAGAGTAAGTCTTCTGATGAATTAAACTTCTCAGCAACTTTGACACGCAGCTGATACACAACAAAAGAAGCAATCGTTAGACCTAATGGCTACATTACATTACTTATTAACTGAGTTCTTACATCCTTAACAAGCGCATCCACTGGAACCTCAATCTGGTGCTGTTCCCTGGGTGTCTTAACATTAATAGTCATATTCTGTGGAGGTGATTCATTCCCATTTCCTCCGTCTGCCATTATTGACCCTCTTTCGCTTAGCTACACGATTAAAGTTGACAATTAGCACTTCTGCCTAAGGTGGAACCAAATTAGAAGAAAATTACTGACCGGTGGTGGGATGCCACTATGAGATTCAGCAGTAACTGGCCTCTAGCCAGGAAATACTTACCTACAATGAAATGCTCGAAGATTCCCCTGAATTTAGTCTATGCTTCAAATGAACTTTTAATTCCTGATTGAACTTCAAAAAATAACAGGAAAACCGACACACCATAAAAAAATAGATAAAGTGAAAGTGACTCTGCAAGTTCTTCAAATTCCACGTCTGTCTTCTTTTTCGTCTCTTTTTTCGTCGGATCTCAAACCACACCCGTTTCGAGTGAGCCTTTCACTCATCCGTTCGGGAACACAGTTTCACAAAAGTGCGTTTTTAAATCCCTAAACATCCAATTTTCATAAGAATTTCTAATTGATTTAAAATTCTAGTAAAACATAAGAATAAGAATTATTAAAAAATTGAGCTGACCATTTCAAACGTACTATTTGGGCTACGAATAATTAATTCTCACAATTCAATTTCTAAAACAATCCACTTCACTTGCCTGTTGAGAGTTCCGGAGTTCGCTACTGTTTCAAAGAAGTGCATAGCACTTTCACTTTTTACAGGGGCGCTGACGCTGAGGTTGTTGAGGTGTTGTCCCACGGTCCACGGAACGGGGGCTGGGCATGTGACGCCGAAATAAAAGTGCCGAGGTTGAATCTGACTTTCCCTTTGCATTTTCCGAAGCTAATGGATTCAACCGCCACGGCACGACGGGCGTCAATAAGTTCTCCAAGTTCTCCTGTTAAAAATCTCCACGATGTCAAAAAAAGATGCCAAAATTGAAAGTTGATTTGTTGGGGTCTATTCCGTATTTCTCGTGGTATTAGCCGCACTCACCTATAAGCCGCACCCGCGTATAAGCCGCAAGAAATGTTAAAGTAATCGCAAGAAATCGATTGGTGTGGGTCATTTTTCCTAATTAGAATCGGTTTGACCTCAGGAGGTCATTAAAGGTCAGGTAGTTGACCTTACGGATCGGGGCAAGTGATAGGTCGATCGAAAGGACTTGATGTCTTGATTCTAAAAAATACTATACTTGATCTTTTTAATGCAAGACATGGCCGCCAGAGGCCTCCAAAATTTACGCTAAACATTAAATAACCTCTGGTGGCCATGTTTTGCATTAGAAAGGTCGGGTATAGTATATTTTTAGAATCAGGACATCAGGCCATTTTGATCGACATATAAGTTGCCCCGATCCATGAGGTTAACTACCTGACCTTTAATTACCTCCTGAGGCCAAACCAATTCGAATTAGTAGGATAAATGACCATCACCAATCAATTCTACGCTAAAAACTGAGCTTAGGACACAACTTGTCTTCTAAAGTTGTATGGCTCTACTTTCGTAATGTTATTGTGCCGGGTTCCTCTCGGTTTGGAGTGCGTTTTGAAAAATGGCTAGATTTGCAAAATAGCTTTAGAGAGGTGGTGAAGCGAAAAGCTGACGGAAATTTTGGTATATTGACTAATCCATAATTCGTCCCTGGAAAAAATCTCTATTGTTTTGGCGGAAATACCATGCACCAGAAGATCACGTAGGGCAGGTCAAACAAAATGGCCCGAAATCGAGCGATTTAACGACCTCAATGTTGAAGATCGCTAAAATATTATTTCCTGTAGTTGGCTTTGTCCAAATAAACCATCCTATAAGCCGCATTCGCCTATAAGCCGCATTCGCCTATAAGCCGCAGGTTCAGCATGGGAAGGAAAAACCGGGCTATAAGCCGCGGTTAATACCACGGGAAATACGGTAAGTTCAGGAAAAGACATCATTAAGGAAATCAGCCAAGGATGCCCTGAGATGGCCTTATGATGTTCGCCAACGACGTCTTTAAGATTCACGTCCTTACGTAGCTGAAGTATATACAGTGTTGTGTTGTTCAAAAAATAGAGAGATTTTTTTATTTACTACGTTTAGTACGTAGTAGCAGCGTTTTTTAAGTGAGGATGAGTTTCGTGCCTATGCACCATATGGACAGAATTTCTTCGTACGTAAACTGATTTTACGGGATTTTACGCACGTCTTTACGTGAAAAGAAGACTTTTTTACGCAAGCCCGTACGTACGAGCCTTTTTGCGGTGCTGGTCGAAAAGATAGACTCATATTTTTTTTCAAGATCTCAGATAGGGGCTGTCCACTAATGATGTCATCCTTTTTTAGCCAAATTTTGATCCCCTCCCCCCC
>JABASM010000211.1:0-29093 GCA_019776545.1 Brachystomella parvula
TGAATTCCTGTCATTATCTGAGCAGCGAGATAGAAAATCCAAATTCTGTCTTGATGAAGTTGTTCCCAACGATCCTACCTTCATTTCGGCAGTTTCATCGCGGTGTTGGCGTCTGCCAATGTCCCAGAAGTTGGTACCTTTTTCACCAAAATTTTCTTTTTTCCAACAAAGTTTTGCGTTGCAAACCCCTGAAGCCGCCAGTATGATGTTGCTTTAACCAATCAAACAAATAATCGCTGCGCAATCATCAGCTAACCCTCGGAAGCAACAGCTAAAAAAACAAACAGCCTATATCACGTCCTTAAGATTTCCAACTTTTTTTTTCGCACTCACTATGACCAACAAAAGTAGTAGTAAGAAATAAACTTTCACGTCCATCTAAAAATTTTTTTGATTTTGAAAGCTGGGAAAATCTAGCACATGGAAATTAAAAAGTTTCCAGAGAGACGTAACTCACGTAACAATAATGGTACGACAGTTCGAACAGCGAATACCGAGATGGAATCGCCGTCGTCACCTCTGCTCGACTTCCCGAGAAATGAAATTGGAAACCTTTTGAAAAACCTCCCCACGGAAGCACACTGACGAACCACCGGATCTGCTGACGCCACCGCCCCCTTCAGTCGCTTCTCCAGCTTTTCCGGTATTTTACTCACTGGCTTCTTCACCGAAAGTTTTCTGGTTGTTCCACCTCCAGATCCCAACCCCTGTCTGCTTTAACCCTTTGGCTACGAAGTTTCTGCAAAGCTACTTTCGCTGCCGGAATAATTATTCAGCGTCCTATCCGAAGTTAGTTCGAGCGATCCTACTTCACAGTCAAATTAATAAGTACAAACCCCTGCCGGGAATTACTTTTAGGTAAAATAATATCCAATTTTTCCATGGAAAAACAATAATTGTAATAATATTTGGGTATTCAATTATTGAATACCCAAATACGTGTATACTCCGGCTGCGAACCTTTTCATAAGAATACAGAAATAATATGTGTAGTTTGCAGCCAAAGGGTCAACCTATACCTTCGTCGAGCATTCCCTGTACTCTGCTTTACAGTCTATTGTACATTTTTATAACGAAACCGAAGTATATTAAGCTTGGAATCAAGCCATGATTAACTAGGGAATAATTTTGAAATAAATAACATAATTATAATAACATAATTTAAATATTTCATTTTTATGACGCAAATACTCCTGAGTTTCTATTTGCAGCAGAAAATAATGAAGTTGGCTACTGAAAAAGCAGAAAAAAACGCTAAAGCCGTCCATCTACCCAACCCAATTTAAAACGCTAAATAAAAAATCAAAAGCTTAAAATAAAGACGCTGTGCTGGAATACCACAAAGTTTACAGTGACAAATCGTTAAGCTTTATTTTATATAGAGAAAAAATGTTATTTTGAACTCAATTCTACCTAATCCTAACCTATGTCTTATTTAATTATCTTAAAGTGATCTTCTTGAACTGCCATTAAAGAGGCATCAGTACTCATCATTATTATTCTTTGAATTAATGGCTGCGACTTCCTTCTCCACTTCCTTCACAACGTCTTCCCGTATTTTCCGTTCCATGTCTTCTGTCACTCCTGCTTTCCCCAAACGTTTCATCACCTCCATACGCTTGATCTGGAATGAGCAGAGAAAGCACTGTTATTAAGCGTATTTGGATTAGCCCTTTTAGATCTGCTTTACTTGAATCCTTGCATCAATGAGTTTACGTTTGAGGACATCATGCTTAATACGTTCCCCTTCAATCGTCAGGTCTTGGCCATCACAGTACAGCTGCTGGGCTCCACGTACCTTACTCTCATCCTCCATCATCTGCTTCGCTTCCGCCATCATCATTGCACCCCTCATTGTCATTTCTTTACCCCTTTCCTGAAAGATTGAATTAAATAAATCCAATGCATGGAGTTACGGTTTATGCATTTTGATTTTTCTCACCTCATCCTCTATGAGCTGAGTTTCCCTTGTCCTTAGGTCCATTGTGACAATTTGCTATGAAATTAAGGTTCAGAAAAACTCTTTTAAAAATAATCTTGATGAGACTGAGAATAAGAGGTCGGTCCTTATGCCTGGGAGACTCGACTGAAGTCAATACTTTCTTTCCTATTTATATACCATGCAGGTCCTTGAAGTATCGCCCTGGCCCCCCTCTATTACCCGTGGGCAGGAGCAAAACTGCTCTACAGATCACTCACCTCCAACGTCCAATGTCCAATCAGGTTTGAGACAGAACCAGGAACCAATGACCATGTATAGATAATTTAGTTAGGATTAGTTAAAGGGCAAGATGCACAGCAACAAATACATGAAAATACCTGTGCTCCTGATTCTTTTCTTCTGAGCGTTAGAAGCGATAAAAGAAATTTAGTTTTGTTAACGAAGGACAATAATAATAAACCAATTTTTAGCAGCTCTAACAAAATTTTCTTGAAATTTACCTGCGGCGGACTCTATTCCATCTACTAAAGTTCATGGACCTCCCCGAGAACTGATAAAAGAAATCTTAGATTTTACATTAAAGGAAGTACCAGAATCACGCAGGTAGAGGAGAAAAAGACGCTAGGGCAGTTTGAAATGATAATGGTTGGAAATCATTTATAAACATAAGCAATTTGAGTAAAAGCCTGTGCTGCTCTCCACGTCGTCCAGTTCCTAACAACTAAATTAATTGGTTGGACAGTTTAAAATTGCATATACGATGGCTTGCGTGAATTTACAATGTGATTAACTATTTTAGTGAATGAAACCACTCGGTCTACTAAGCACAATATTTATTTAACGTTACAAGATGAAAATTCCCTTTGCAGTTCCTATCCCTTTCGCTGGGCCACATATTCTTCCAATCCGAAAGCCTCGGCATGTGTCGAGAAAGAATTTCTGAATTCATCCCCCTGAAAACCACGCTTTCCCCAGCCTTAATGATATTTCAGCCGAGGTCGGCAAAATAAAAAAAAACCAATGAAACCTTCACGAAATCCAGTTTCGGAAATGGATTCTACAAAGAAGCTCTGGAAATACTCCTTGTAGGCTCAGGTCAGCAGGCTTTAGCAACGTTAGCTGCCGGTATATTTATCTTAGAAAATTTTAATGAGGATCCTGGTAACGAGTTTTTGAAAATAAGGAGGGTGAATCCTTTCAGATTTTGGTCAATTTTGGAGCGACGATGAGGGGATTCTCGAGCGTGAGGATTCGCTTTCCTTCTTCTTTGTAGTCAAACGTACAAGAGTGGGACTCGGGGTAGCGGTGGGTAGAGCAGAAAATAATGCCACATCGACATTCGTATTGATTCACGACTGTCAACTTCTTTTGACACACTGGGCATCGCATCCGTTTTGCTTTCTTCCTTTTGGTGCCCGATGAGCCTAGATTATGACAAAAGACAGAAAACCATCACTTTCTCAATTTTCGTTAGCGGCTGGTTCCGTTTAATCTCACCTGCTTCTTCCTCATCCGTTTCAGCTTCTGTCTCTGAATCTTTCCGTAATTCCAGGGCATTAGGGTAGAAACCGTAAGAAGGATCCAGCAGTGCCGCCATTGCGTCTGTCTTAAGTTCCTCTTCCTCGGACCGTGGTACGTAGTCGACTATTTCTGGTGAGTTTAATTCAGAGACAGTCGTAATTTCTGGTGACTCTGATTCAGACCCGGCAGCAATTTCTTCTGATTCTGAGTCCGCCGTAGCTTCGACGGGGTCCGACTTCTCATGTAACTCAGGAGGACCATTCTGCTCTTCCATCTCCAGTCACGGCAGCCCAGCCGCTGCCGCCGGTCGCCTCACGAAATCCGCAGTCAGGATCGAGGGATAATATGAGCAACACTCTACGAATAAAAAAAAAATACCACTACTACTGCACTGGCTCCACAATGCACATATACGTGTTTGAACATTTACAACTAGCCATATTTCCATGACAAAAATGAAATGTAGTTTCCAGTTTTCACGTTCACCCAACCATCATATCATCATCCCCTTTACAAAACGCGAAATTGAGCGTAGAGTTATTACTTCATAATATAACCTGATATTTTAATCCCAACTTCCAAATCCTTATTTCCGAACAAAAGAATATAAGTTAATTCAGAAGAGATTTTTAGTAATGAGCCAATCAAGTTCAATCCTCCAAAGGAATTGTGGTGGATTATATATGATTTTAGGGATAGTTCACATGGGTTCCTGGAAGAATTCGTGTGCCGTTTCCGAATAGCACGGGCCTCAGGTGCTATTTTCGTCGACCTTTTCCTCCTCACCATCACCTTTACTATTTGCATTATTTTCAATGTTACTAGCAGAGTTGTTTGATTCAGCAATATTAGGCAGCACTCGCTTCTGTGAAGTATTTATCTTGTCTCCAAGGCTAAGTGCCATGCCCTAAAATTATTATTGGAAATTAATGATCCAGTTCCACACCTACTACAACTAATATTTCCCATTTTTTTTTTTTACCTGGCTCTTCGCCCTTATCCTGATATGGCCTGTCACAGGAGCAGCAGGGTTCTCAACTGCTTTCTCAATACTCAAATTAGCTAAGGCATCCTCTCCGAAAATAGATTTGGCGTAGAGAGTCGCTGCCATGAAACCGCAGTCCCCAAGCATAGCCTAATTTGAAATAGAACATTTAAAATGGTCATGGGAATGTCGTAATCTTCTTACCTTCTCTGGTGTCAAGCACTGCATGTTTGTTGACTTGACTAAATGTTGGAGGTATTGATTTAGGTCTGTTATGGTGGTTATCACGTTAACCTACGGCAAATTACAAAATAAGTAAAACTTTAGCGAATGAATTTCCCTAGTTGCGACAAACCTTATTCTCCCACTCAAACTCAGCCCACATGGATCTGAATTCTTGGTCCGTACAAGTGGCTGGAACGATGTAATCCATTATGTCAATGTGAATATCGCTCATGACAACCACATTCCGGTCCGAGCCAGCACCACCCACATCATAAACTAAAAGAAAGACGAGATTCCAGCTGATTTGCAATTCATCAAAAATATGAGGAAGTATTTTACCTATATTTCCAAAGATGACCCCGTTTTCCGTGGAGGAGACTTTGATACTCGCACGAATATTTGTGAAGTCATGCGGTCCAAGGACAAGGGCAGGAGGCCTTTCAACTAGCTTCAGATCTCCCAGGGTAGCCAATTCTAAAGTGCAATTTTGTAAGGTGTCATCTACACAGAAAAAATTATTAGAAGCTGCCTGATTTTAACTTCCACCCTTTTAAAGTACTTGTTTGGTTGACGATGAGCACGTCCAAGACAATGTCAAATTGATTAACATTGATATAGGCCTCTGCATAAACTGGGTCTGAGAATCCTGTTAGCTGGGTAACTTTGCTCAGTTTGGAAGATGAGAAGTCCACATAGTCTTTGTTGATATTGAAACCCACTGCTTGACTCAAACTACTTTCAAAGACGTCCTCTCCGTTCACCATATTATTTTTAGATACGAGCTGGAGGAAGGGAATGGGGTCATCAGCCTGGACGGCGATGCTTTTCTTCTTCTTTGCTTTCGAGTGTGTGGCAGCGTAATCTGCTTGCTCTTGAAGCATTGCAGCCAAGGCTCGTCGACATTCCTTGGTAAAAATAGAGGAAATTTTGTCGTTCGCCTCAGCAATTACTCGGATGCATGCTTTTATTCGCTCAATATCATCGGGAGTAATTGGTTTGCTTGGCAATCCTGGGGAATAAGAAACAAAAATTTTCTCATGTAAACCAGGGTGCGTAAACTTTGTTTGTTTTTGGCTTCGCCAAGCCAAAAACAAACACAGTTTACGCACCCTGATGTAAACGCACTCAGTCGTAAGTGACCTTCACTTACCAGAGAGACCGAATCGGATGATGTTGGTCAAAATTAACATGACGTCTGCTGACAGTTTATTCCTCTCCGATTCCTGTCCCAGTTTCTTATCAAACATTCTACGGATCATTTTCGCTAAAGAAGATGCAAGTGCGGCTCCCACAAAGAAGTCTCCGTCTTTGAAGATTTTACGCAAAGAAGGAATTGCTTCGTCCTATGAAAAAAGGTTGAGGATAAAAAAGGACTTACAGGTGGGCATAATTGTTTACCTTTGATGAGGCTGGCTGCATGGAGAACGCAGACTGTGTGGCGTAAGTTCCATCTGAAGTGACCAATCGCGATCCTTGTGTTCTTTCAACTGAAGGTTTCTGTATGTCATCTTCCTTTTTATCCTTCGATTCAGGCTCACCCTCTCCGTCAGCAATAGCTACTTTTCGAAGTTCAGACTCGACAAGAGGGAACTGAAACAGCCGATTACGTATTACGGAGATTTATCGGCTTAAAAATTTATTATAAACTAACCTCGCCAAGACACTGTTTGACCAGAGCGATGACAGCGTCGACATCCTCTTTCTCTGTAACGAACTCTCCAAGTATCCAGACAGTGGATCTAATAACCTTAGGGGAGCGGATAGAGGGAAAAACTTCGAGGAGCTTCTCTATTATTACATCGATGAGGTTGGAAAATTTATGCACCGTTTCCCGCATGAACAGAAGCACATCCGTGGCTGCTAATTCATTCTGATCAGAGAGAAACTCAGCGAGGACTGGAACTATACTTGGAGCAACTTCTGGAAACTGCGTATTAAAAAGGTAAATAGAATTAAAGCTCTCAATGCTTGATTCATTTTGATATTAAGTTACCTTAACACAACATTGATGAAGAGTCCGAACAAGAAGTTGCCTATATTTCCCTGTTTCGTCATGCTCAACAGAATTATGCGTCCTCCCCACTTCTTTACGGAGAAAGCTAACAGCCTCGCTCACAGTCCTCGTCGTAAGCAATTCCAGGCTCAAACTCAGTGTTTTTTGACGTACTTCCAAATCAGGAGCTGACAGAATACGGAGGATGTCCATTACCAAGTCTTCAAGGACCTTCTCATGTGAGGTCACGTCACGAAGCTGAGAAAGTCGCTCCAGTACGATAAGTTTCACGTTATTGTCACTCTCCTTGATAATGAGTTCGATGTAGCAGGTGGCTGCAGCCTAAATCAAATCCCGGAGTTGTTTTATAGGAATTAATGCTGTAAGGAGATACTTTTTACTGAATTGGCATACCTTGATGGCGGATGGTGCGGTTGAGAGAGTGACAAGAGTTCCTGCGGCTTCATAGCGGACGGCAGAGCTGTTTGATGTGAGGAGGTTATAAATGCATCGAATGAACCTACTCCTCTCTCCTGGGTTGTGATGACATACCTACAAAAGCATGTGGGTTCAACGAAACTTTATGGCCGGTTTAACAATGGCTTGAACGTACTTTGTAAATTAGTTCAACGATAACAAGCTGAAGGATATCACCGAAACTGCCGACTTGTTCTAAACAGGAAGAAAGATAACTGAGAGCCCGAGTTTGGTCGACGTGGAGTAGCATCAGAAAGGCATTGCGCCGGCATGCCATATCCTGCTCCCCTTCCAGGAAATTGGATACGAGCTCAGGTGCATCCGGAATCAGATTGTCAAAACTCCTGAAACAAATTAAGTTTCAGGAACTGGGGAGTGATGCAATGCACATAATTCTTACTTGTAAATAGTAAAGATGGCGAGGACTGCATTTCTTCGTACATAAGCATGTCTATGTTCTAAACAGGCAATAATAGCAGGCATTAATGGCTCCAGAAGTTCAGGCTCACGGAGTTTACATAAAAACCTTAGGGTGGAACCACGGATGAACTGAAATTTTTTAATTAAAAATGAGCAGGTACATTAATTTGGCTTCGCAAAGCCCAAATCTCACCTCATTCGGGTGTTGTAAATCCTGGAAAGAAAAAAATCCCATTAGCCAAAAAGTACACACAACGATCTTAGTTTCGATAGGTATATATTTCACCTTACCTTGCGGTAAGAGTCGCATACAAGGATCATCTCGTGAAGGAGTTTACCATCTGGAGCAGTTTTAGGCACAATTTCCCAGTAAATCAGCAAAAGCTTCTTTATTGTATGATCCTAATAAATCATTAATTAGTACCCCTTGCAAGGCTGGCCATTTCGAAATCCGGGACGGCCACCAATGGTCAACAGACTAACGTGCTGGCTTTAATAAGCATAAAGTTTTTCGGCATTCAGCCAAATCTCCATTGCTCAGACAGTGAAGGGAATACTGGCAACACTGCCAAGCGCCATTTTAGGTTTGTTGACAAATGTCAACATCACCGGTCGTATGGAATTTCTGTTGACAACTGTCAACATCGCTGATACGGGATTTCGGTCATTCAAGATGGTGCCATAGAGCCTCCTAACAAGTGAAGTCGAGCGTCCTAGCGGAGGTTTTAATGACGTTCTACCACCGCTTACTTTCCAACATAAAAAGTGTAGAGAAAGGGGAGAAAGTGTAGAGGCTTGGGGCAGTTACAGAAAGTTTTGATCCCCTACTAAGCAAAAATGTTCAGAAAATCCTCAAATGGCCAAGCTTGTTGACAATTGTCAACATCGCCAGCCTGGCAAAAGGGTTAACAGATTTGCAATGATGACTCATTCAAGTGTGAAGCGAAATAATTAGAGAATAAATTGTATAGCCTGTATGCACCGACCTGAAGTGGTAAACAGAACCGAATGATGGTCATGAGGAGTCCCGGTAACTTTTCCCCACTAAGGAGCATGAAAATAACCTTCTTCAGTGCCTCTGTCTTAGTTTTTAGGTCTCCCTTTTCTGCGATGAAACAGGCAAAAACAATTAGTAGCTACACTTCCGATGGGACGAATGTGTTACAGATTATGACTTACCTAAGTCAGTGCGGAGCTGCATCTCACTCGGCTGTTCAGCATCGCTGGGTTGATTTATGAGGGTGTAGCAGGGTGGCTCAGTGCTCAATGCTACCCTGTCCTTCATTTTTGCTGACCGAATCCAAACTATGAACGAACTGTACTGTCAGTGTGGCGTGTGGTTCTCTACCCAACCGGCCGATTGTCCGGGCTGCCACCCAATGGAACCTGAACAAATCCTACCAGCCAACTAGCAGCGAGTTCACTAAGTCAATTACTAAACAAAAACAATTAACTTCTTCTGCCACTTCCGCTTCCAATATTTCGGTAACAGCAGACTATCACTGACGTGTTATTTTGAGCCATCAAACCAGAAGACCAGCCAGGAGCGAGCAGATGAAGGAAGTGACAAGTGTTGCAGAAGAGAAAATAGAGTTGGGCGCCTCATCGGAGCTCTCTCCGCACTTTGAAACTTGCGAAAAAGGGAACTAGGAAATGTCAACAGTCCGATTTGTACGTTTTTTGTTCCGGGACTAATATTTTGAGACTAGTAGATTCTACTATTTAGAATTTTATTTCGTTCAGAAATTCGTTCGTTAGGAAAATGCAAAATATTCTCGAAAACAAAAACTGAAATACACCCTCCTCTACGACGATGAGCAAAAATGAGAAATGATTTAGAGTATTTTTGGATAATTAGCAGAAGAAACTTAGAAGCAAGCACAGGAACGGAAGATGAATTGCATGGTGGATGAAGCCTATTGTTCCTGTTCCAGTGCTCTCATGGCCGACAGCGGTTCGTAAATTCCTATCTACTCGTTTTGATGGAAGACGACTTTTTCTACCCTTTCGGCATGATGATGAGTCGAACCCTACTTTTATGACCCTTTCGTGTGCGCGTTCTTGCTGGTGGGTGCCAGAAAGCAGACTTCGACGCGAGGGCAGGACAACGTTTTTTCACATTTTTGGCAACAGCGCGTAAGGGTTATCAAAACAGCAGCGGTCCGTGATCCCGGAAGGGTAAAATTGGTCGAATCCCGCTAACCCTAGAACGAAGGGTGGTGGGGTAGACGAGGATACAGCCTTAGCAAAAGCTTACGGGGCTCCAAAAAGCTTCATCGTTCTAGTTTCTAGGAATTTACAAACCACTGTCGGCCATGACAGCCGGTTCTTGAGGATAAGAACAATAATTGTTAGGGTTTGGCTCAAGAGGCCATAAAGTTTTTTGTTAAGTGTCATGTACTACTATATTTTAAAGTCAATTCTAAATGCAGATTTTGATTCTCGCGCTTCAAATCCTGCTGACGAGGCCCAGGTTCATAGGCGGGGGCCCCTCCAGCAGGATTTGAAGCGCGAGAATCAAAATCTGCATTTAAAATTTACTTGATCTAACAAAAAACCCTATGGCCTCTTGAGCCAAATTCTTAGGCCGATTTAAAATAGCCTTCAATCGCAAAGTGCCTAATAAATGGTTAGTAATCGCGGCTTATTTTTTGGCAACACGACGAGAAGGAGGAGTTGCGGGAGGCGTAGGACTCAGGTCCTGAATGAGAGAGGGTGTGTGTGACTCCGAATTCGCTGGGTTGCGGCTTTGAGAATTCGAGTCTCGGATTTAGGCCGCCCTGCATTGAGCCTACGTCAAATCAGCGCAAAACTCCACTGACTGAAACCAAAACAGTTTTTACCTCTCTGCTGTTCCTCAAAGCTCAAAGTCAAGTTCTTCGGTTGTTGTCCACTAAAATAAATTGAACTGTCAGTCACTCCTAAAGTTAGCCAATTAACGGAATCAACTTAGTTCGTGTTCCTGTACTCACTGTTTTGAAAGGATATCCGTTCGAGGTAAATCCCTTTTCTATATTGCAGCATTATTGCCCCTTGCATTCTGTCCACTGTACTGTCGGTAATGAAGAAGTTGTTCGATAGATGTGCTATCGTTTATTATGGTATATTAATAGTATAAGTACAGGTAATGAATCAAGTTAATCGTGTATGCCTTTTTAGATTTCTGTGTTCTTCTATCTGGATTCATCATTGGCCAATATCGACGGATCAGCTGAGTTCAGTCTCCTGTCTCCTCTTCTATTCTTAAATAGCCTACATTTTGATGCCTGTAGTAAGTCCGGTCAGTTGTATGTTACTATCTTTTCATTAATTCTGAAGGAAACTCGATGCTTTTCTATTCTATAGCATACTATCCCTCTTGATACCCTGAAAATCATCGCGTTTAACAACAACAAACTGTCGTGAGAGTGAAGAACTGAAATTAGCTAGCGCTTCGTTCCTTTATTTCCTTCCTGGTTAGACAAGTTGTGTAGGAGAAGATGCTAGTGGCCACCCTGGATTGCTACCAAGATAGAAACAGAAGCAGGTGTCTAGTACTGCAGTTAAGCATTGTTCTCTCCCACCCTTGACATTTTTTCTGTTGCCAAAAAAAGTAATTTCGATGGCTCTTCTGTTCGTTTTTCTGAATCTTCATATCGCTCATTATGTTCTAGCTTTCTTTATCTGCTGTTTTTCGGAATGAAAACGCTTGCCTTTCCTCCGGAGGGATCAGAAGAACTTGTTCTTGAAAGGCTACACTGCTGACCGAACTAGATAATAAGCATTTAAACAGGATTTGAAGGGTAAGGTCAGCAACAAAATAGGACAAGAGACAGTAGATTATTGCTCGCCCTTGTCTCTCCTTCTTTTGCCATCTTCTCGCCTAAAAGCCTCTGGAATTGTTAACTATTATAATTATTAATAGTATACTTACTATTCACGCTTTTATTTTGTTCCTGTTCTGAGGTGAGTTGCTGTCATTCAAAAGACAAGACTTGTTGCTCAGCTCATGAGTTCCTTACGTGATATATTCATACTTCCGCCTGAATCTCTGCTTTTATAAGCCATAATCCTGGACATTAAAGGGATGAAATTGAGTGCACTATCGCTATCCCTTGTTTAATTGGTTCTCTGTTATGCGACTCCTGAGAGGCCTTGACATCTTCTTAGTCTCATCTGCTGAATCATCCGTGATAGTATATATCTCATCTAATTTTCCGCGATTGCCGATTAGCAAGTCTGCCCCCTCCTACCACATTTATCGTCATATTTATTGTCACTCATAAATACTGCTAACGCCTCACACCAAGCACGTAAAAATCCGTGACACTGGTTCATTCCTCTATTCTGTATTATTATGATTTTTATGTCACTCGGAATCTCAGCGTTGCAAAATGAAGAAAAATAAAATTCCTAAAAACATTTTGATAACTCAACCTGAAATTAGAAAATTGAGCAGGCAGGAGAGGGACGAAACAGGGGATAATTTGGCAGATAGGATATAGTGAGGCGTGATTCTCACGATGTGTGAAGAGACGACGTACGTACGGCTTTGTTTTGTAGTCTTAATTCCTTCGACAAGTAATTGATGGCTGGTTTGATTCACGTTTCTGTGCGTCTGGTCTGGTTTTAGTGAGTTTCTAATCGACATGATGAATTTTGATTTGTGGAGGACCACTTTTTTTTCTTATTTTTTGTCTTCCATTTCGACTGCTTTAGGGTAGGGATCAAATTATAAAATTGGCAAGGGAATAGCTAAATTCTCACAAAAAAATATCCAGTTTCTGACTACTAGACTGACTGACCATTCCACTTTTTTATTGTTCACACATTTGTGCGTTGCTGGTGAACACAGATTTCCGGAGTACTAAAATTAAAGAGCAATCAATTTCTGTAATTGCAATTCGATTATTTGCCAGTACGGTTTTGCATTTTGATTTCAGCAAGTTTACTATTTCATAATCAAGGGCATGCAGATAAGATTGGAGTCAGATTTGCTCTTGATTTTTATTTGTTCTGAATTCGTTGAAGTAGTAAATGTGAAGTAGTACGCTCTTTTGGAGGATGGGATCTGGTTTCTGTCTGCTACTGACCGATTCTCCCGGCAATGCTTCTTGCTCTATTTTATTTTTTCAGCACTCAAATTTTGTATAATCCAGAATTGTAAACAAAGTCAAGCCCATGCGTTGGTGGTTCCACTAATAGTATCCGAATTTCCTTAATTTTCAGATTAAGCCTGAGATGTTTCTGTACTGCGGCAATATACAGCGACAATGAATAGTGGACAACAGCAAGTAGTAAGCTCTTCTAAATTTCTAAATAAAAATATAATTAACCACAAAAAATGTTGAATTCTTTCTCAGGCTCTCTAAACGGCTCAAAATGACACGCCTTGCCGACTACTTCACAGTCGCTGGATACTCTGAGACGCCGTCATATCGTAAGCATTCATTGGTTATTCGTGATCAATTTTTCGCAGTCTCTACGTTGTTTTTTTTTAGAGAATCCAGGTGGGTCAGGCGTTCTCTTACAGCGACTTCCCGAGCAAGACTGGCCGGATGAGCCTTACATTCCAGACATGGAAATTGTATGCGAAACTTACTGCGATTTTACTCTGTTGTTCTTTAGATCTTTTGTTCAATCTCACTTTTATTTGATTTTTTAGTTCTGGCAACCACAGGGCTGGCGCCTATCCCACGTGAAGAAAGACCCTCATTTCTTCATGTGTGTCCTGACAAATACTCATGGTTCGAGAAGCTATTGTGCCTGTCTCTGTTTTTATGAATCCTATACAGCAGTGAGAGCCAAGCCTGTTGACGATGTGAGTAGAAATTATTAATTAATAGTTATTTAAATCAGAATAATGAAATTTGTGAATACTAGGATGAGGAAATTGTCTCGGAAGCGGGTGGCGAAGGCCTGGTGGAGTCTTTGAAACTGAGATATCGTGATCAGCTTTTCGCTCCGAAGGTTATGTGCATCGCATCAAGACTGAACTTGCCTGACACTTTTCGAGTAAGATTCCATTAGTCAGATTCAATCCAGTCGGCTGCGGATCGGATGCTAATTTGTTTTTCATCAATTATAGTATTGCCTCGGCACAATATACACCGCCTTTGTTGAGAAGTCATCAACACGCCTTGAGATTCTTATTGGCAAACTCTTGGGTCAAGTAAACGTTCCTCCTCCCGGGGGACCACAGTGCAGGTTTACAATCGGGGGAGGAGATCTTCAAATAATTCAGCCACCTCAGAGTCCGACAATTCCAGTGACTGGGACATCGGTAGCGCTCCTTGTTCAGCAAGTCGGTGAGTAATTACTAGCAGTGTGTGATGTAGGATAAAATTCATCAGATACCGAAAAGTTGGTGGTATTTATTTCAATTTTAGGTATTAACAATTTGTTGACTTTGTTCGGAGCTGTGATGACTGAGCAGAAAGTACTGTTTCATTCGAAGTCTACTTCACGGCTTTACGAGGCATGCGGTGCTCTTGCTTCGCTCATGTTTCCACTGAAGTGGCTCCACACATTTATTCCGTTGCTCCCATCTGCGCTGCTCGAAATCGTTCAGTCTCCTACGCCATTCATGATTGGGGTGCTCTCCGAGGCTTGGGAAGGGATTACGGAAACTTTGGTAGGCAAGCTATTAGCGATATACTTCAATTTTCCCCTTACTTTCTCCAGTGCAAAGTAATTCATGAAACTAAGAAAATTTTTAGGCCACGTCACTTCCTGAGTTGGAGTTTCACCCTCTTACAGCAATTAATTACGCTCTTTATTCAATAGTTCGATGTGATTCAAGTTGACCTGGATGGAGGATCGGTGGTCGTTCCTGATGCTCTTCCTACAAAAGCATTCCTCCCAGACACGAAAATGGATCAATCCTATCTTGACAATAAAGCGAAAAGTACAAAGAAATCCAAGAAGGGAAGTGGCAGGTTGACACCGACTGAAATAGACATGGACTTGTCAAAGGAGAAGGGAGAGAATCCCATGACAGAAGAAGACGCTAATCTCGTGCCGCCGTTCCCGGAGTCGCTACGCGCTGAAGCCTTTGATCTTCTTAGTGGTGTTCTCCATCCCGAACTTCCTTTCTGTGATTTTGCATTTCCTCCACTCGCTCTTAAGTCTTCAACTCCATTCGATCTTGACAAGGAAGTGAGGGCTGTTTTCATAAGGTTCCTTGCTCATCTGCTTCAAGGTTACCGATGCTGCCTTGTTTTAATCAGAATTCACCCACATCCTGTGATAAAGTTTCATCAGGTAAGCCTCAACTTGATCACATTTGTAGGAGTAACTGGCTCTTCTATTCTTTCGTTTCAGGCTAAGTTCCTAGGGGAAAGAGGTTTGAGCAATAATAACTTCGTAGTCACACTGTTGGGAACCCAAGCATTTAATCAGTTTGTGTCGGAGCGGGGCTCTCCTTACAGACCTACTGACCTTTGGGACGAAGTTTATGCCAGCTTTGAATCGTTGTCTGAAATGGAGCAAAAGGATAGCAAGTTGATCATTCAACATTTGAGTGTAAATCCCCATTTAACTTCTGAATAATTCTTTCTAGAAAGTAAAGTAGAAATTGTACTACAGGAGGTGGCAGAGCAGCTTGCTCAAAACGAGTGTCCGAATTCTCAAGGCTACGCACCTAAAATACTCAAGCCACCAGATTGGTCTCCTATGAAGACGAACATATCAACATTTCCAGTCTTGGACGCTGGGCTAGTGGCTGAAACGATTCGAGATGAGTTAGGGAAACAAATTAGTCGGTACAACAGCGTATCAAAATTAAATCAGCCCAAAGTCGTTCCCTTCGGTATTAAGGTGCTCAAACCTCTCAATGAAGGCATGCCATCCGTTACCAATAACTCTGCTAGGAGACTTGAGGTATGCACTTCCACCGTTCAATTATCGAAACTGTCCCGATTACTAATATATGAAACACATGCAGGTTCTCAGACGGTGTATCTACAATATTTTCAACAATGACATAGCGGAGGCCAGCAAAAGTATTCATGCAGTTAAGAAAGCACTTGGGAGCAGATCGGCGAAATTAGTACTCTGTGAAGAACTCCTTCGTCATCTCAACAACAGTTCTCAAAGTCATACATCTACCCTCGGTCGTGAACAGTTTGACATGGTTGTGATACTCATGCAATGTGCATTGCAGGTATGTCAAGCATAATCTATTACTTGGGCAACCCCGGTGCAGTATATTTTTCTTTTAAAGGGTACGAGTGAAACGGACGAAGAGGGTGTGGCAGCTGCGCTTCTTCCATTAGCCACTAGCATTTGCCGGAAACTCTGCACTGGAGTCATGCAATTCGCATATTCGTGTATCCAGGTACTCTGGAGTTATAACAACTCGCTACGATACATATTTAACTGAATAATTTGTTTGAATGAGAGGATCATCCGGTTTGGAAAAACCAAATATTTTGGGAAACAACCTTTTACTCCGATGTTCAGAAAGATCTCTTGGGGTTCTACATGTCCCGTACTGAGCCGTCACAATCCGTGTACAACAACAACCACTCTTGCGTACTGCACAATGACGTAAGGCATCTTTTCTTTCTCATAGTATTTTAGCTCCAGATCAGTTCCATATTTTAATGATCAAATCTTTTACTGCACTTTAAAGAATCCAATCGTGTTTCATTCCTATCCTCTTCCATTTCAGCGTCAGAAAGATCTCAATGGTTCGGAGTTCACTGCCTTGGACATTGCGGCCGACCAACTTCGCATAGCTCCTGCTCTGGATGCAGACAAGCTGAAGGACTTAGCAGGAAGCGATGAGTCGACGATTTATAGTCAGGCAATTCATCATGCTAATCGCATGGTTTTCCTTTTGACTCCTATGGATCCCGCTGTACGGCGGAAGGAGAGGGACACAGACTCCATACATCACCATCATCATCACCATCACCATCATCATCATCACGCTGATAACGTCTCCGCCATTGCAAGGTATATTACTCTAATCAGATTCCTGGGTCCTATTCCATAAAGATATAGAAATGTAGAGAATTCTGATAGGAATTTATGGGATTTCCCCAGGATCCCTACAAGAATCGTAGAATTCTGAACTTGTAAAAGCTTTATGAAATAGCGCCCTAATTGAATTTATTGATTATGTAAATGCGTATTCTTTTCGCAATCAAATATTTATTTCATCAGTGTGGCGGAGAGTGACAGCGTCGGTGGCGAATCTGGGTTTGAAGATCATGATGCAGTACTGGAAACCGCAGCTATGGTTGAGAAAATCGTGGCACGTTTTGTAGACAAGGTATACCTTTCATGGCTGTGCATTGTTGTGAAGGCTTATGAAGTTTTTGTCCGCACAGGTTTGTTCTGAAGGAGGAGTGACAGAGCAACATGCGAAAAGTCTGCATGTTATGATTCCAAGTGTGGTCGAGATTCATTTAGAGTCATTGGATGCGGTTCACAAGGAGTTAAAGAGGCTTTTACCCATTCCCAAGCCAAAAATCCCAGACCCCCACTTCTTGCCAGGAGAGGTCTTGGTACTAGAAAGTTTCCGCGTTATCCTTCTTATGGATGGGCGGGATATAGGAGAAACTGTGGGCGGCACATCAAGCGATGCTCCGAGTAATTTAAATAAATCACCGATCCCTGCTGAAGGTGCTCTCTTCCTAACAAATTACCGGGTAATTTTTAAGGGCTACCCATCCGATCAGTCAGGTACAGGCACTGCCAAAGAATCAACTAAATCAATCAATCAATATTTGGTGAATATTCTATTGAATTTGAAAAGCGTTTGTTTGTATTTAAGTATCGCTACCTGTCGTCATTCGATCCTTCCCAATCACGTCTGTAACGAAGGAAAAGAGGATCACTGTGACTGAACTCGGGCGGAAAGATCAGGAGGGTTGTATCATTCGCTCAGCCACATTTCAAGTAAGTTGAGCTTCGCTTTTCTTTAAGCTCAAAACTGAAAATCCATTAACCAGCATTTATTGTAGATGTTGAGGCTGGCGTTCGATGAAGAAGTTGGTGCTGATGTAATGGAATTATTCCGGAAAACTTTGCAAAGGTTACGATTCCCACAGGATGTATTTCATTATTTTACCTTTGTGGGGCAGGCGGTAACGCCGGGCACTGCCTTTCAAACTACGAAAGACAATAATTATTCGACTCTAAGGTATTCTTGGCTTTGATCTCATAAACACAAGAAATAATTTGTATTCTCGTATTAGGGACTTTGCGAAAAAGAAGTACAAATCAACAGCAAAGAAGCTAGGATTGAAACCTAATGGAAATTCTAAAAAGCAGAAATATGTCCTTGGGTCTTGGATTCAGTCAGCTGGAACACTTCCAGCTCCTGCCAGTACAAAGCGTTTTGGAGCAGCACCGGCGCCTGCGTTTCCTCGAGAAGATGGAGATGATATCTCTGGTAAGTAGTTTTTGTTCGATTTTTTCGATTGCCTGACCAGGGAGACAGGCGGGTGTGCCTTTGGTGGCCATTTGCGGTATCTTTTGGGATTCGAAGGTGCGCATTTGGGGCTTTTCCTCAGAATAACTTTTAGCGGAGCTAGTTGGGGTGACTTTGGCAAAAACCTAACAAGCAACCTAGTTAAAGCAACACTTCTGCTTATTGTATGAGTAATCATTGTTTTCTTGCTCTCATTACCTTATCTTGTGTCTGTCCAGTGGGCTCGAGGAGTTCGCTTTCAGAAGGTGAGTCACAGTTTCTTGTTCGCAAGTAGCCAATGTAAATGCATTGTAGTAACATGGGCTTGAGGATTTAACCACCGGGTTCCATATTGTATGTAATGTTCCGTTAAATATTCAACTTTTTGCTTACAGTATCTGATGATGATTTTCCTCGACAAGGACCAATGTCAACCGCCACACTATCAGCGCCCTCATCTGATCCCAAGTCAATCGAAAAAGTTCTTGAAAGATCTTATGCAAAAGATTGGAAGAGAATGGGATTCGGCAGCTCAGCTCGGACACCTGGATCATCAGCAGCCACTATTCTCACGAAAGCAGAGTCTATGCGTTTTTCCTATGTTAATTCTACGTACAGTCTTTGTTCGACCTATCCTGCTCTTCTCGTCGTTCCTCAGTCAGTAACAGATGACAGCCTTAAGAAACTCTCCAATGGGTACAATTGTGGAAGAGTCCCTGTGGTAACATGGAAACACCCTGTTTCCCGTGCTCTTCTCCTTCGTGGTGCTTCTATAAATAGTAAAGGAATTACTGCTCGAGTTTTTATTCAGAAAAATCCAGGTGAGTCTTGCATTTAGTTTTAAGCTGTAAGGTCATTATTTGAATTAACTCCGGGCTTTGAAGGTGGTGGTGTTAGTGAGACTACGCATATGGAGCAAGAAAGTTTCCTCAGGGCCATCGTCAACGCTACCCCTGGAAGACCAGGGCGTTCAATTCTTGGCTTCTACGAGAGCAACTTGAGTCTGAATACGCATTCAGGCGTCATAGCCACCCACCATCCCCAGGATTCTAATTTTACCAATACACCGGAAACCGGACGAAAACCTTCGGCAGCTAGCAAATTCATTCACACAGCAAATAAAGCAATGGATACTCTCAGGTCAGAAAGATTTTCCTTAAACTGTTTTCATATCAATATATCTGGCCAGAAGTAAAACTTGTTGTGTTTGGGTTTCAAGGACAAGTGGGGGGAAAGGAACAGGGTCTGGTAGGCCGATGAGTGGTCGAATAAAAGCTTCACATTTGACGTCGGCCATGCAAATACCCTTTCGAGCAAGTCCTCCTGATGAGGAACATAGTAGTGAGAAACGAGTGCTTTATGTGTTTGTTGATAAGTCAAAGATTAAGGTGAGATTAACACAAAGGTGATGAGTACTGGATGGCCCCATTAAATTTCTGTGTTGAAGATTCTTTAACGTTTAAATTAAATTCTAGGCTCTAAAGACGGATCATTCTGCGAGAATTGAGTATGTACCTGCTACTCCTTGTCCAGACTTGGCTAAAGTCCGCCATTCGTTTAAAGACCTTCTTCGGGCTTGTATTCCAAGCTGCCCGGGGGCGGACTCTTACATGCATGAAGTTGAGCGGTCGGAATGGTTGCTTCATATTCAAAGCATCATGCGACTATCCGGTGCTGTGGTTGACCTGTTGGAAACACAGGGTTCATCAGTAATGCTATGTCTAGGCGATGGAGCCGATGTGGCTTCTCAGGTAATTTGCAATAGAATGTTTACTAGACGTCATATTGTAAATCTGTTCTTTTTCAGGTTTCTTCTGTAGCGCAGCTTTGTCTGGATCCAGCTTATCGTACAATTGAAGGATTCCATGTCCTGATAGAGAAAGAATGGCTGGCTTTTGGCCACAAATTCTCAGAACGAAACAACTTGACAGGAGCTGATGGAGTTCGAGGAAAAGATTACATATCACCAGTTTTCATACAGTTTCTTGATATTGTTCATCAAGTAAGTTCATAGTTAGGGTGAAAAAAAAAGAATTGCTAAACATTCCCAATTTTCAGATCTTGAAACAGTTTCCCCTGTCGTTTGAGTTTAATGAGACCTATCTTAAATTCCTCGCCTATCACTCCATCTCATCACGTTTCCGTACTTTTCTTCTTGATTCCGAGTTTGAGAGAGTGAGGTACGGATTCATGGCCGTAGATGACAAAAGGGGCTCACTTCCTAGACAGTACAGGGGAGTCGACACGGGGTCAGACGATGATCTCTTTTCAGGTAAACTAATATCAATCATCTTAGCTATGTTCAAGCTCATTGCTTGGTTTTATTTTTGTTGTTCCCGACAGCTTTGGCTCGGCCAACTGGCAATTCCAATGCACAAACTACATTAGGTCAAAGTATATTTGAATATATCGACAAAGTGAACGCTAAGCATCCTCTCTTTCGAAATTTTTTATATGAAAAAGATAATCAACTTCAGGTAATTTCAGCTTATTTATCTTCATGAAATTGTGAGCGCTTAGAGCGTAAGAGTTCAAATGTTTTCATTCCGTTTTCTTCGCAGGTTCTTTATCCCATGACTGGTTTGCACGATCTCGTTCTATGGGAGTATTTTCTGGAGGAGAGCCTTGGAGTGGGCTCACCCTATGACCTGGAATTGACTTCTGAAGAATCAGCAGCAGAAGAGTGTGAAAGGACTGAGCACGAGGAGGATAGAGTCTCTATGACAAGAGCAGAGTCAGGAGTATCACGCAATAAGACTGAACTCGGCCAAGTGGTTCTGGGAGGGTAAAATTCATTTCTCCGTTTGGGATAAATTCTGCGCGACTTGTGCTGATTTTTGTTTTTTATTTTTCAGAGTGGACTTAACTGAGCGTTCTATCCCGGATTGCTTTACGTATTATTTTGGAAAGGCTTACCGGTATGAGAGTGACAGAGGTATTCTGCCCCAGAGTTGGGTGCCCAAGTGGTCTAGAATTGAAGGCACTGTCGTTCCGTCCAGTGGCTTCCCACTGGACAGGACAAGTAAGATCGCTGGGATAGCTCTTGTGAATCGAGCTACCGTAGCTGCAGTATCCATGACCTCGGTAGCAGCAGCAGTAGCAGCCCACCGAAAGAACACAGTCAGTATTCTGCTTCAAGGGAAATCTGTTAGAAACTCAGAAATAGCGGCTCCTATGTCCACACACGCATTTCGGAAGAAGACGTTTACGAATCTTTCACCTTGTGATGCCTGTTCTGAGATTCTTATTGGAAAGGTAACGATCTGTGAAATGTTTCAATCTGGTCCAGTCAAGCGGATTAATATTTCACTGTTCTGATAGGCCGGACTGGAGTGTGGGCGGTGTGGTGCTACCTGCCACGAGAAATGCGCAGAACAGATATCGTCTTGCAGTGGACAGGAGTTCTTGAACGGAACGATGACATTGGTTGGTGGTGCGTCCCAGCCGCCAAAGGATTACGATCCTACGAGCTCTGTTCCTAGTGAGTTAAAATTTCACCTATTTTTTTGCTGGGTCTGACATGTGCTTTTTGTTGTTAGAACTCCCTAGCATAGCAATTCAAGCCCCACAAAATTACTACCAAAAGTTTAAGTCCTCCATACCAGAGGAAAGGGCTTATGAGGGGTTTTTACAAAAGCGGGGAGCAGTGCTGAAGGGAAGAAAGGAAAGGTTTTACGTGCTGGATTCGACCAAGCATCAACTCCGCTACTATGAATCCAAGGAAGATACGCACTCAAAAGGGTTCATTGGTAATGTAATAAGAATTATGCCTCTGATTTAATGAAATCCCAGAATAAAACTATTCTCAATTTTTGTTTAGATTTATCTGATGTTAAAAAAGTTGGGCATCCTGAATCATCTGGGCCGTATAGCGGAGTACAGGCGGAGTTTGAAGTGAGTTTCCTGTAAATTGAGCTTAAATCATCCTGTTTCATTAATTTAATAATTTCTACTGCAGTTAAAGACGTCAAAACGGGTTTACAATTTTACTGCTCCAAATGCAACAATTGCCTCAGAATGGATTGAGAAAATTCAGTCTTGTCTTGATTAAGCAGCGGCTATTTTACCCTATCCTGTAGCCAAGGACGATCGTGAAGGACCATTGGCTAATCTGCTGTTACTACCACTCCAGTTTTTGATATTCGCCTACAACCACTTGCCTTTTCATGTCAGTCAAGACGTTGGTGGGACTCATCCCGGTCGGCCGTCGCCAAAGTCTCTACCTAGTTCTACTTTTGTATTTTCTTAAAAGTTTCATAGCTTCTAGTATGCACTTCCGTTAGAATATTGAGGGACTTCTAGATTTTATGTAACACTGCATTCGCCGGAAATGTGGATGATGGAATATGTGGTTGGTGATCTCTGTAGCCAAGCCCTGACTAGGAAGGGCGTCAGGAAGGAAATGTGAGTAATCTATCAATACCAAGATCTTTCAATTTCTCTTACTGTTTAAACTTCTACTTCTAGCAGAGTTTCTTCTTTACTTTCACAATCCCGTTTATTTTCTTTGTGCACTTTACTCCTGATTTTTTTCTGGTCAAAACCAACAGGTTTTCCGTTTGGTTGTTTCAACGCTTGGTTATTCATTTACTTTACTCAATGTGATGATTACCAGTTAATAGTACAAGAACGAAATTTAGGGGTTAAAGCATTTTAATGACATAGGAAAAATGATTCATGAATTCAATCTCTTTTTGTTACCTCTTTTTTAGAAATGAAGGGAATACTCATCCATACCTAATCCCTAAACGAGGGTTGTTTTTTTTTCTCGTTTTCATATTCGGTATTGTAGCATGCTAAATTCTAAATTGTGAAAGCTGAGATACGGACACTGCTGAATTTATTATGTGGACGAGAGAAGAATAAAAACGGGGCTTGAGTTTAATATTAGCCTCCGGGCTCATTTCTCTTCTCCCCACTCCGCCATTTTGTAAAATAAGATGGAGGAACCCAAGCGAGGGGTTCATTTAATTTTTGAAAAAATAGAGATGCATCTCTAATTATTTACTTTACGTATATTTCTGCGCGCAGATCGGAAATGCGCGAAAATAATGGTCGGATGCTTTATGTTTTAGAGATTCTGCTTAGTTTTAGAAAAAAGCTACCAAACTATATTTTCTGCTCCGCAGCGCCTTTCTGTACTCTGGGCTTATTCTGAGCTCGAAAAGTGTATGAATTTTGGTTTATACTGCGGAAAAATGCAGTTTCCAGAAGTCGCCCCCGGGGCAGCGACGCTTGATTCGTTGCACCGACCGACCGACCGACCACCGCTCGTTCATCAGAATTCAGAAGATGATAAAATTGAGTGAACGGAGGCGGTGAGTCTGAGGCAGAGAGAGCTTCCTGGGCATACCTTTTCTCTGAATCTGAGGAGATGAGTGAACTCATTCAGCTGTTTTCGCCTTGCTTACAAAATAAAAGTGAAATTCCGAGTTCCTTATTAATTAATTCTAACAGTTTCGTAACTTTATTTGATAGTTTGCTCCCTTTTCAAATCTTGCAAGTTAAGTTAAAAAGTTTTCCAAACTTTTAATTCAGGCTCATCAAAATTTTGCAGTTCGGATAGCATTGAAAGAAGGCTTGGGTTGGACAATTTATTTGTTATTGTGGACATCACATAAAAAACTCCCCACTCCATGAACGGGAATCACACCACCGTCATCATCAGTGTCAGTACAGTCTGCTCAGAAATGAGTAATTAAATACATTCAGTTTGGATTTCTGCCATCGATCTTGATTGGCTCATTGCCAGCCAAGTCCGCTTAGCAAATTGCCGTAAGATATCTTACTCTATAAAATTCAGAATGAATGATTTTCAGTTAATTCAGAAATGAATTTTCAGTTTGGCATTTCAGGCTTCTGTATTAAAAGGAAATGGCTGACTGAAATTGATTCGATTTTTACTATTTTACAGGTGGAGCAATTGAAATTTTAAAATGAGCAGAAGCGGAGTATCTTTCGGTGGGGGATCCAGCAACGCTGTTCCGAAGAATATTTTGCTCAAATGCATTTTACTTGGCGACGGAGGTGTGGGAAAGAGCTGTATAATGAATCGCTTCGTCTCCAATCGCTTCGACGCACATTCCTTTCATACGATTGGTGTGGAATTCCTTAACAAAGAAATTGAGATCGGAGGTCAAATATATACTCTTCAGGTAATAGTGGATGAGCAGTTATAATTCCTGTTATATTATTAACAGTAAGCGGATAATAGTACTACTACTATATCGCATTTATACAGATATGGGACACAGCCGGACAAGAACGGTTTAAAAGCCTCCGGACTCCTTTCTACCGTGGCTCCGACATATGTAAGTACATATAAGAAACATTTAACAGATTATTTTATAATAATTTTATAATATTTTATAATTATTATTTTATAGCGCTAGTGTTTTTGTACGTTGTATAGCTATATTTATGCTATTACTAATTACTTTGGGAAAAGCTTTTGCCGGATAAAGTTCTTTCTTCAGCTAGTTGCCACTACTGGTAGCCGATTAAAGCAGAATAAATGGAATTATGCTCCCAAGAAAAAAGAAGAAAGGAGTTGAGACTTGAGAGTTACCTAAAGCTGTTTGGGCAAGGCATTTTAGATTAGTGACCGGTTGTAAGATTAGTAGCGAAACTTAATACTCAAGAAAGAAATACTGCGCGTTTTCACTTCGCCTGTGATCTGCTGTTTGACTAATCAACTATTCAATGTCCAGGTCTACTCACCTTCTCTCTAGATGATAAGCAGAGTTTCAATAATCTGGCCAACTGGCGTGAAGAATTTCTCTACTATGCAGATGTACCGGACAAAGACAGTTTTCCGTTCGTGGTTCTTGGAAACAAAGTTGACATTGAGCCCGAGAAGAGGGAACTGGCCCATGAGACAGGTAATAATTGAGGAGTTTAATTAATTAATAAAATTTACTCATTCCATTCAAATTTTTTATGCAGTTTTGGATTGGTGTGCAGCGAATGGAAACCTTCCGTACGTTGAGACAAGCGCCAAAGAGTCGACAAACGTTCAACTTGCCTTTATCTCTGCTCTTGAGCGATGGGAAAAAATGGAGTCCAAGCTAGACAAACCATACCCTAGGAACACTGGACAAACCGTCAGCCTATCCAACAGAGGTGACAATTCCACTCGCTCGCAGCCCACAAATTGCTGCTTCAACTGATAACCCGCCCCGTCGAATTCGCTAAACTGCATACATTACAATTTGTGATACGCCATCGTTATTTCCGAAGCTTCAGTGCATTTCCACTAAATTTCTAGTTTCACGGTGGAAGTATTGTTTTTTTTGCTTTTTAAATTTCATGAATGCGTTTAAACTATGCCAAGCTAGTAGTATACTCAACCCTTAAGCAATAAGGTCATTTCTTATTTCAATTACGATCTTTTTAACCTCCTTATATTTCCTATAAGGAGCTACTGACTTCAAACCGATCTGTGAAACTGTAAACTGTTGATTTAAAAACTGATATAATGAAGTTATTTTTAAGATAATGCAAAAAGTTTTGGAAAATTTTTTAAGGTTATGGCAACGCGTAAGGAATCGTTTGTTTCCATGCTTGGGATTATTGTCATTTTTGGTATAAATACTGATTGCTGAATTCCCCCTGCTGCTTTAATTTTTTCATAGCTTGAATTATTTATGATTTCGTATCAATGATCCGTCCAACTCATTGACCCGTCGAGTTCGCTTCCATTAGTCGTAAGTTCAAATACGAGGAATTAAAAATGACAAATAGTAATTTGGATGGGTGCCTCTCTTTGTAGATGGGTGAATTCATAAATGATCCTAGTCTTCCAGACCTTCCGGAATGGTACGTCTCAGGAAACGTGGTTGATGTGAAAGAACTTAGTGTGGACGAAATTCGGGCACGCCCTTCCTGTCTCGCCTTGAAAATTCCGTCTCTAGAATCAGTTGACAAAAATCAGTTACCTGTAAAATCGCCGCTTATGATTGTCCCGGTGGGGGCCATTTTCTATGAGAACGTGAAAAAGAAGAGGCTGGAGGCAAGAGTGCCTGTGGCCAATGGCAGTCCTGATAATATAATTTTTCGGGTAAGATTATAAGAATTAGTCATCCGGGTGCGATTTAGACAGCGGTGAGTTGAATATGCTTGCTTCATTTCTACAAATTCACTTTGGGATTTAAGTCCCACTACCAGCACCACTCTTAGCGTCTTTGATCATAGCGACTGTCTAACTTATCAGCTCACTGTTCCACATTAATTTACGCTGTTTTTTTTTTCCCATGTTACAGGTTATCCTGAACAGTATGTTTAATACAGATGCTCACCTCGGAATGTTACTACCCCGGAAATTGGAATTTATCACACTTTACACAACATGTGAGCCGACTGACCCGAGGCTGGAAACGTTCAGTTCCAACACTTGCATGATCCAAGTCCATCGATACCCTCGTTCAGGTGGCTAACAGGCACGGCACGTGGACAAAATCCTCCCTTACTGTATTTTCTTTTAATCTTTCAGGCTCAGACACCAAGGCTGCAGTTATTAATTACTGGAAGGTTAAGCATAGTGAAGGAAGAAAGTGCATTTTCAATTAATATTTCTTCATCTTCCTGAATTGCAGAAAAAAGAAGGAAGTTTGGAAACTGAAACATACATTATCAAGAATTTCTGCCTGCATTCTCCAAGCGTTGGATTCCCTACAACGAATGCTGTGGCCTTGAGAGACGGATTTCGTGCTCCAGTCAGTCAGTCTGAAGCTGGGGATGAAGACGAAAGCCACAACGCCAACCAAGACAAAGTTAGCTGGGGATGGGAAGATTTGGAGTATGACTTTCGGACGTTGGGCCATGGGCTCCGCCCATACACTCGAATTATGAAAGCATCCATCGTCAAGGATATGAAAAATATTGAATTCTGCCCTCCGTCACCATATATTCGCCCGGGTATTCCCAAATTCCTTGGCTCGTCAATATTCGTCATCGTCCTCTTTTTAATCGGAGCGGCAGTCATTTTTTATTTTTACCTCAAGCCTCATTGACTTGGTTGAATGATTTAAATCAGCCCTTCCAGAAAAAAAAAAGATTAACACCATCACTAAATTATTCGCATCTTACGAAACGTAAGCTTAAAAGAATAAAGTTTTAAAACTGTAGTTACAACCACGGTTTTGGAACTGATTGTTGGGATAATGGCAGATGTTTCGTAGAATAGAAATCCAGGTCTGGATCTGCTTAATTTTGGGTTCGAAACACTTCTATCTTCCTTGTTTAGGTGCATGAACTCATAATATGCTCCAAGTTTTCTCATTAAGCTTGATAACGATTATTTCTTGGTTCTGGACGCCGCCGTGTAGCATGCTGCTTCCTGGGAAAATTTTCATCATCATGACGAATTCCGCTTAATTTTGCTCTAATTGCTCTCTTCCGAATTATGGCACTCATAGAAGCCAATTGGAAGAGAACTCCTTTGTTACACAAGTTTTGAAGTGTTTTGTGATGTCAGAGGTGAATGAAGATGAAGATATGGATAATTCACCCTGCTTTCCTCCTGGAACTAATCGGAGATCTGTGAGAAGAGGGCTGAGATTTTCAAGGCGTCTTTCTGTCTTCCAGATTTAAGGGAGGGGATTTGAAATTCCTCAGTACTAATGCTTTATCCAGGATGTGGGAATTACATGGCTATGGGAAGGAATCATCTAGGTCAACAGGTCACTCCCTGCAACATAATCTATGGAAGTCTTAATCCGAAGAAGTGTTTTGTTCTTCGCTCCTCTTCATCTTCATCTTTCATCTTTTAAAGGAAGTGGAAACGATCAGTGGGTTAATTCCCTTTTACAATTGGAAATTAGGTGTGGCATAGAGAATTTCCCACAGCTGGAAGAGATCTTCATCTTCATGGGAATTTAGTTCAGAACTGATGAGAAAAAATGACAGCGAGAATGGATTAATAAGCAGGAACCGAGGGAGGAGGATTCTGATTTTTTTAGTTTGCATATCTATCATCTTCTCCAGCTGTCCTCCAGAAGTGCTCTAATGATGATGCGAATTTTCATCTGGAGTCTGGAGTCTCTAGCAGCAAGTGGAGCTAATGGACACTACTCTTCCTCTAATGACTCGGAATTATGACTGCGGGAATAGTTGAGGCTCATCCCCACCAAGCCGAGGGGGTGGGCAAAGGAAAAGGAAGGAAAAAACAATGATCAACAGAAAATGAGCTTAAGTGAAATTCCTGATTTCCATTCTTCCTTCTTTATTTTCTCCCTGAAACTAATTTTCACTCAGAGTAAGATGCTCGCCGCCAATTTGATGTTAAGGGTCAATAAATTTAGGTTCAAATTAGGAAAAAAAAGGTGGTAGCGAAGTGAAAACGAGCTGGACATTGTTTTGCCTGAAATCTATTTTATTATTCGGTTGATCGTGTAGACGTAAGGAGTCATTTTAAGTCTTACTTCCTTAACACCAGGATTCGAGGATCCGTCCTATGATCACTGCGGCTGGAGATTTTTAAACTCCCTCTATGCGGTCCTTCTCGATCCCTCTTACGGAGAGATTTGTTGGGAATTTAATTTCACACCTACAAAGTCCCCTGACGTCAATGTTATGTCTCCTGCATTTTAGCTGTCGCAATCCCGCTTTTTATTTCATTAGAGGCAGTTTTTCTATGTATTTTGGCCCTACTCCTGGATATTGGTTAACCTCCAGGATTTAGTGATCGTTCGAGAGAGGTTGTAAAACCCAATGTGTATCCTTTAAAATGGTTCCATATGGAGTCAAATGGAACAGCCCCGAGAAATCACTACTTTCCCCAGATGAACTGTACTGACTTTTTTTCCAGCTAAGCTCTAGATGAGCAGTGCACGAGATGAAAGCAGCCAACTATGCACAAGGATCACTATGCTGTTTTGAAGAAACTTCAAATTAACATATCTCGAAGCAGTGTGAACGAAATTCTCTGAAATTCATTAGGGTAGTCAATCAAGGTCTGATGATTGGGAGCTTTTCATCATAAACCATTTCGCTATGCTCCCAGTGTAAACAGCTTCTAAGCCCAAAACTGCTTTTTCAAATTTTTGCAGCGATGTGTGGAATTGGTGGGAGGTGATCGCCCACCAAACTCCCATGGCACTCCCATGGCACTCCCATGGCACTCCCATGG
>JABASM010000212.1:0-29085 GCA_019776545.1 Brachystomella parvula
GATACACAATTTTCTCCAGTAACATTTAAAAGATTTCCTTCTTTTGTAAACACATCTGATTATTTCTTGACAATATTCCTTGGACCAAATGCCGTAAGCTTTAAATTGATTTGACCCAAGCAAACAGAACCGTAGGAGAAGAGATTCGCTGCAAAGACCTCTGGCGTCATGGAATAATTTTCTATCAATTGATAATCAAGGGGTCAGTGATCGATCAAGTGGTAAAAAAAATCCTCAATTAATTTCCAATCAAAAGGCCATGAATCGGGAGGCAGAAAGGCAGGCGCCAAAAAAGGAAAACAAAATTTTTTATCAATATGCTGAGATGCTGAACCCCGCTGGACTTGGAACGGATGGACCTGAAAAACAGGGAAAATGTTTAACATTATAAATTTGATTGATTGCAATTTCTAGCTTAGGCTCGCAATCGGAAGGAATGAATGGGGATTGTTTAAGGAAAATCTCTAAGAACAATAAAAAAAAAACTTAATAATTAAGTTTTTTTTTAATTATTAAAGACCACACATATTAAGCTCAGTTAATTTCCACTTCTTTAAAAATAAACGAGGAGCAGACCTTAATAAATATTATTTTCACTTTATTATCTCAGATATGAATACATAATAATTACGAGCATGACGACTTTACAGAGATACAGTGCCTTTAGCTCAATTATAGTGATGACCACATTTTTTCTTACCTATTTTGTATTCCGTAAATAACGCCCTTTAAAGTTTTTGCATCCCAAGGATTTACATCTAGAAGGAATTCAACAGTTACACAGTAAACACACAAAATCCAATTTTCTACTGCGCAGGTAAATTTCTTTAAGTCTCCTGCCACTACAATTTCATAATTAATACGATTTTTTCCTAATTTCAGAATTCGTCGACTCGAGAGATTAAAATGCAAGTGATGAAATCATCAGCAATCCTGCTCCTTATTTCTCTTCAGTTTTTGTCGGGAGTGAAAGCAGATGGCCAGCGTGACCACGGTGAAAGCTGCTCCCTCCGAACCCAAGTTTTAAATTTATTTCGTGAAAATGATGACCCGAACGGTTGTATGACGGAGAAAGGCCTCGTTTGCATCTCCCACAAATGTACTTGTGACCCTACGTCAGTCTACGTCACAAATCCGTCGTCGTCCTCATCCTCCTCAGATTCCAGCAGTGGCAGTAGCAGTAGTGGGAGTGGCGTAAGAGCTTCCATTGGCTCCTATATTAAAAAGGCTGTCGGAATGGAGGAGCGTACCACAGAAGCACCCATCAAGCTCATCAGGATCTTCGACCTCAGGTTCCAGCGGGGGGAGGTGCGTGGGACGGGCTGGGAGCCCATGCCTTACTGCCAGTGCCACTTGCGTCGAGCATGCCATTTGCGAAGGGACGCCTAGGATTTGTCGGTGCCAAGGCTTGTACAGTATGAACACCAGTGGGCACTGCAGCAAACGAGCCAAGGTTGCAACGGAAATTTTCAAACGAATTGGNGTGGGCACTGCAGCAAACGAGCCAAGGTTGCAACGGAAATTTTCAAACGAATTGGCAAATAATTACTTCTCTAGTCATAATTACGTGTTTTTAAAATTCCTGGAAATAAAAATGATTTTATTTTACACAAATTTTTTTTTGAAGAAGTCAAGCCTGGAAATCAAATTTATTCCCCATAAATTAGAAATTCTTGGGTAATTTTTAATTTTTTTCTGAAAAATGGGGGTTGGAACGGATGTGTAGGCAAAGCAAAGGGCTTCTGACTGTTTTTATCCATAGAAATACAGAAAGTAGTTAATAGCCCACCTGCTCTTCCATCCCTTTTAATCTCTTAACCACAAGGTAGGGTTAAATGCTACTTATTATAATACCTCCTCATCTTTACACCTTTTCAAAAGAGATCTTTGCAGAAGATCCTCCCCCTCGTATTCTTTATATGCATCTTCTAAAAATTAAAATCCTTTTACACGGTGCGGTGGTGGTGATGGGGAGATCTTTTCCTTCCTAGCTCCATTCATAATAGACTTGACGTCAGGCAACACTCTCCCCTCTGTCCTTACTGCGAATTCTAATTTACCTTCATTTATTTCTACTCCTGTCCGCCATTCATTTCCGCCAAATTTTAATTTTCCTGTTCGATTTATTAAAATCTTCTTCAGAATAATCTCCAGAGTTGTTTCCGTCATGAAGATAAAGTGGAGGAATTTTATCTTCGCGTTTCTCAGCTTAGCTTCTTACTTCCTGGAATCAGAAACTCGAGCACATCATCACAAGGTAAATATTTTCCTATTTTTTTTTTCTTAGTGCTCTGCTTCAGGGAATTTAGGCTAGAATTGGCTGCAGTGCAAAAATTTAAGATTAGAATCTTCAATTTAATTCTTGGTGGAAAATTTCAGCGAAGGAGAAAAAAAATTACTGCAATTTAGAGAGGTAGGGGATTATAGTGTGAGGAAATGAATTCCCTCTGGTCATTTTAATTTGGAAGCCTCACCTTTGGATATGCTAATGAGATGAGATAAGAAATGATCATCATGTCTTTATGGCAGTGGTGGAAGCTGAAAAAAATTATTATTTTTTATTCATGTGTATACTTTGAATTTGTAAAAGGAAGAAACACCTGGGCTCTTCTACGACATCATCAGCCAAAATGCATTTCGTAGCAGAGGCGGTGGTGACTGCGATGTTTTTAACTCCAAAATTTGCATGTGGGGAAATGGAAATTGTAGAAATTGTTAATTTGAATTTAAATATTAATTTAGATTAGATTAATTTACAAGAATAGTTGGGGATTTTGGGGATAGTTATCTGGGATTGTGGGGATAGTGGGGATTTTTAAGACTTTTTTTGAGAAGATTAAAATTTTTTCCTAATGATTTTTCCAAATGATAATTTTCTGAAATCCTGTCCAGTGTCACCGCCGATATCGGGATAATTGTTTTGTGGGGTGAAGAGAGTGAGAAATCCTTGTAGACCAATCAGAGCACAGATAATTGGTAGAACAAGGAACAGGAGCGTGATCATGTACTCGTTTGTGTAATGGTCAATAAAGTCCTGAGACTCCAGGGCTGTCCGACCTGTAAAAGCCACACTTCTCACTGACTGAAATTTTTCTGGATTCGAAATTTTCTCCATTCCCGCGGAGACTATAGTACAGAATCCAAAAAATAAAATTACAGCTGAAGATTTTAATCTGGTTCTCGTTTCCAACATGCTAGAAATAATTTTTTACTCAAGTTATACTAATTTTTAAATCCAGCACAGAATGGATTTTTTTAGTCGTTTCTTTCCTCTGTAGGTTACTCAACTGAAAATGGAATTCTTATTCTCAATTCTTTCTGAGAAAGAAGTGACAGCCGTTAAATTGCAAATAGCGTTCCATTTCCCCACATTTTCAGTGCAGAGGAATTTTAAATTCTTTTTAATATTTTCAGGTTCATAATCTTGCTCTCTTCCCTGAACGGCACTCATGGTGCCAAGCACAGCCGATCCGACAAGAGATTTCTGCGCAGAATCCTGAGTGTCAGCCATTAACAATTGACAACGTGGTTTGCTTGGGAGCTTGCTTCAGCTACAGCGTGCCAAGGGCTCAAGATGACGCCGTGATTCCCCCATACTGTGATGCTTGTCGACCAACCAAATCCTCTTGGACCACAGTAAAGGAACTATTTTTCGATTATTAAGCGCTAGGTTTTAATTGGCCGATTATTTTCAGGTGGCACTAAACTGTACGAAAGCTGATACACATGAGAGATACCCCGTGTTAAAAGATGTCGAATTAATTTCAAACTGCAGCTGCGTCGACTGCTCCCAAAGAAACGGTGACGCTGAAGGATCTGATAATGATTCAGAGGTATGGGAGAGCGCCCATGAGGAGCTGACTAAAAATGCATGAAAAAAATACGAAAGGATGGTATACCCAACAATACGGATATTTTTTTTCCAAAAACCGAAAATTTGCGGATCCAAACCATTCTACAAGCAAGTGCGCCCCACCCCCAGGAATCGCTTTAACAGTTTCTATTTTCGAAAAAAAACTTTTTTGCGTGTTACAGGGTACCATTCTTTAAGCTGCTGGTTTAATTGGACTTAAATTGAATTTCAGGAAGCCTTGACGGAATCCAAAGAGTCGAAAACCGCTGTCGACGTCATTGACCTCGAAGAAGAGGAGGCAGACGATGAGGATGTAATTGACATCCCAGGGCTCGACCCTTCCACGCTTCACAAACTGAAGAGCGCATCAGCAGAACTGAAAGGGATTCCGAAAGGAGCTGAAGAGCTTATGATCAAGGATAACAAAATTACCCCAGATGATGATGACGATGACCGACGCCATGGCAGTCGACACAAGGCCCTATAACCCTATGCTTTAAAAACCAAAGAATTTTGCCATAAAAAGGAGAGGCTATTTGGATCAAAATAACACTGTGAGTGGAATCGTTAATAAAAAAAACTTCGTTTCCTCCGCGCTCTTCTTTTCATAAAAATTTAAATGAATTCATTTTAATTGTTGATATTCTTGTTTGTTACCACCAGTTAATCACAAAAGGACTAAGCAGACTTTGCAGTATTAAATTCGACCCATTATCATGGGTCACACGGGTAAATTTTAAAAAATCACTAAAGTATAGAACTTAAACTTAAAAATTATCGTTAGAAAGGAACGAGGCGAACGGTTTAGGTCTTGTCATTGCAAGGTAAATAATGAATTAATAGTAACTACCGCGCTTTAACACTTAACCTACACATTAATTTTTGTACAATTTGACATTTGTGAGGGGTTCATAATTATTCTTTGAATAATTAAATTGACTTGTACTGCTTAACCTTCAGGAATCCCGGTATGCTGGCCGAATGGCTTTAGATTTTTCATATCTTCCGTCAGTCAATTAAATAAATAAACTCGTAATTCAGGACCGAAACGAGTGTTGTCCAGAATTCGTTTAAACGAAACAAAAAAGATTTTGAAGGACAAAATAGTTAGTGGGACATGCGCCGAGGAGCCATTGGATTTGGGAGTTGAATTATTTCTACAGCTGTTGGAAGTTCTGGGATTGGGTCACGCCAGAACTCAAAAGTGCTGTAGCCATCAGTCTCTCCGTGCTCTCTGTCCTTATAGGCTGGGAAAATGTGTTCCACCAATTCAATCAAATTCGTGTACCTGTAATACCCCGATTAAAAATTAGCCTGAATCGACAAAATTTTCCCAATAAGCAAAACCGAAGAAACAAGCGAGGCACCATGCACTATTTTTCAGCTAAAAGCCCTCGTTCTCATAGGCCTTTTTGTTTGTAAAATCTCAAAATCAGAATGCAAAAATTAAAATTTAAAAATTATTTGGAAGGAAGTGAAAAATAAAAATGTCGAAAACAATTAATTACAACGCTATCGCTTAAAAAAACAACAGAAGACAAGAAAATTTTGGAATGAAAATAGTACCGAGGTTCAATATACTTCTGAAGAAAACCTTGGAAAAATATCGTCAACCATTTGACTCAGTCCAACGTATCTGTAGCATAAGAAGAAATTGAAGAAGTGGGAAAGCGAGAGACCTTCAAGCGTAGCAAAGCCATCTACCACCGACTAAAAGCATTTTCCTGGATAAGAACTTACGATGACTGGAATGTGTTTGTGAGAGCGTGCCTCAGTTCTCCACGGTGATTGATCGTGAAGATCCGTGGAACGGATATATTAACTGCCGTGTAGGCCCAGACGTCATTAATACGATTCCCATACCCAGCGTAGAATGGGTTCCTCGGAAAAAGGAGCTGGAAGACCAAAGTTTCCAAAATCAGAAAATTCCGAGAAAAAAAAATTCCTAGCATTCCACCTTTAGAAAATCCTACCTGCACGTCTTTCAAACAAGCAATTTTGAATTCTTCTGGTCTTCTCTCAATGACTTCACGGTGAAATGCTGACATGAGTGAGGTGGGGTTAAGGAGAAGTGGCCCATCCGGCAGAGTCACATCGTCCTGCCTGATTGATCTCAAGTAATCACGAGTGGACGTAGCTTGACCTAGTTAAGACCACAAAAGATTACAATTCCGTTCTCATAATTTTTATTACAAAAAGCTTACCAATAGATCGTGATGAGAGATAGAGCATTTTGTATCCGTTATTCTGGATTTGAGTAAAGAGCTGAGCAACTCCAGACTGAGACCAATCATTCCCAATCATTGGTAGCACGTGCCCCAGAACATCTGACTTTGTTATGGTTCCATCAATATCAGAGATCACAACACGATCATCGTACTTCCAAAGGTAAATGTGACATCGAGCCATTGTTGTTCCTTGGTAGGCAGTCGTTACACTAAAAACTGCTTCATTCTGCCCATACCTCAATCCCAGTTGAGCCTGGAAATCAAATCGGTTGAACACTTGTTCTGAAGAGAAAGAAAAAAAGAAAAACTTACAATTTGCTCACTGCTCAATCTTAAAGTTTTCTTGAACTTCTCAACTCCACCAACCCCAGGAATAGAAATACTTGATGGTGGGATATTAATAGCCGTATGCATCTCACGACGACTTGATCGACCAGACTTGTTCCCGTCCTCAATACCACCTCCACCCTCGGATTCATCCGATGAGGAAGTGGATTCGCTGTTACGGGCAGTGGACATACTAACCGCGCTCGATTCTTCAATCAATCGATGCTCCCGTGGACTATTAGCTTTTGAGCTTCCTTCTGGTGATGAAGGTTGGGATCGGTCAGAAATGACGGAAGAGGCATTGGTAGAATTTGATCTTCTCCAAGGGAAAAACCATGAGCCTTGCTTCTTTGTACCATCTTTCCCAATTGTTTCCTGTTGGCCAGCCGGAGTAGGAATTTCGTCTTTTTTCACATACTGCTCGACGAGCCTAGTAAATAAAAAATTGAGTTAGAAATGAAAACAGAATCGAAGTAAAAAAAAAATAATAAACAGAAAAATAACTAGAAAAAGAAAAAAGGCACCGGGAAAAACCGAAACAAGAATCAAAAGCATTTTGTTTTAAATGGAACGGATAAAATGAAAATACAGAAATCCAAAAACAAAAATCAACAAGTTTTTTTTGAAAAGGAAGAAAAAAAACTGAATAACAATAGGTAAAAATCGAAGGAGTTCCCAAAAAATCGGAAGGAAAAAATAAGAACAAAATTGGGAAAGAAAACAAGAAAACCCTACAAAAATTGCACGATAAATTTCTGACTCACTTTTGGTAAACTGGCTCAGGAAGCGGTCGTTTGAAAAACGTGGTAGAGAGAAGAGTTGGAAGAGCTGCAGCCCAGGATACGTAATTTCCGTCAAAAGGAAGAAAAAAAACTGAAACTCACTTTTGGTAAACTGGCTCAGGAAGCGGTCGTTTGAAAAACGTGGTAGAGAGAAGAGTTGGAAGAGCTGCAGCCCAGGATACGTAATTTCCGTCAATTTTGACAACGATAGAATCGGCAGGTGCTTTTAAGATTATATTAGGATTCTCGACTAAGTCATCATAGGTGAGTTTGGACTGTTCGAAAAGAGCAAGGTTATTCCCACAGAGTGAAATAGCCTCGAGGGTATGAGTTGATCCAGGCGTCACTCCAGCAAGGGATGAAAGGATCACCGTCCCAGTTTCATAATCTTCTCGAAGTGAGTCCTTCCTCTCCTTCTGACCATCCCCCATGAAGACAGAGAGTTGTGAACCTTTTGGAGATGATCCAGGCTGGGGTGACTGTGGAAGTGAACTACCCTTCCCTGACTCAACATCATCATCCCGTTCTGGTCGGTAGTCTTTCTATAATTAAAGCAGCAGATTAAACGATTAGACCACGATCTCACTCATTGTTTCAAATTAGTGAATATTTGGCAACTTGCCTCTCTCACAACATTAGGAAAATAGAGAGCAAACTGATCAGGGTCCATGATGTCAGGGTTGATGTCATCCAAATACATGCCAGACTCTGTGTGGACGTTGCCTCCACCACTCCCCTGTCTCGGATTTCTCTTCATGAAAGAAAACATTCCTGAGAGCATGGATCGACTTGCAGAGCTGGAACGATTTCGTGATTCATCATCACTTGAGAGTGGATTCTCATCGCTACCTACAAAGTATAAGAGAAAAGTAAATAAATTTCTTCGCAAAGACGCCTACACTCCTTCAAAACTTGAGAAACATGGAACTAAGCATGCAAGGAAGTAAATATGGATGTTTGCGTGCAGTTCGCACTTTTCTTGCCAAAAGCATGTCGGAACACGTTTATTTCACGCGTTCCACAAACTCGCGGCTGGTAATTCCATACTATCATATTTTCAGGTTTGAAAGCTGAAAGAACCTACTTGACTTCGGTGGTGATGGCTGAGGTGGGACTGATTGAGCATGATGGACCTGTGACGTCCCCGGGGTCGTTACAGCTGGTGAAGGTAATTCTCCCCACGGCCACTTTCCAACCTCGTCATCAACAACTTGCTCCTATGATAATTCCAAACCAAATATTTATATAACCGCTACACAACCTTAGATTTTTCGTTACGTAATCCTATCCGCTAAATTGCATATCTTCTTATCAGCTTACCTGTGTGGACTTGGTAATTTCATATTCTGTGTCGGATTGAATAGGGGTAGAAGGGCGAGAATTGTTTGGAGTGCCAGTAGCATCCACTTCAGTGTCAGAGAAAAAATCCCTGTGGAAACTCCGACTTCCGAAATTACTCACGTCGAGGTTATTGAGTGCCTCACTAACTTTTGCCATATCCTCATCCATGGTAAACATAGCTTCATCCGGACCCTGAACCAAGCTTGTCTTGCTCGCACTAGTAACCATGCCTGCACCAATTGAGCCCTGGAGAAAAGAAATATCTAAATGAGTCCAAAATCCCCAAAACTAATTAATGTTTACTCACCGGATTTCTCCTTCTTTTCTTTCGACGCTTTCGACCTTTCCCATCATCTCCCTTATCAGTTTTATCTTCTAGATTCGTTACTTTAATTACAGCCGGATCGGTAGCAAGGACTGCATTGATGAGGTTGACATCCACTGAACCATCAGTATCACGTCGCCCCATCCTTCTTGATCCACTGTCATTATCAGAGTGACGAGGTGACATAGGAAGTGGCGACGTGGCCAGATTAGCATCATTCAGGTCGTCGTCGTCATTTATTTCTTCCACAAAAAATGCTTCTCCTGATTCTCCTAGTTTCATACGAATCGGCACCGGTACACCGTTTACTTCAATATCCACAACCTGAAAAAGGAAGCAAAATGACATTAACATACGAAGTGTCAATTACCGTTACCGAGTCAGAGAAATAAAATTTTTGGAGTGGCAGGGCTTTGCCCTCCAAGTTGATCGATCAATCTAATCGAGTTCCAAAAGCAAAGCAAAAAAATGAAAACTAGATACTGCAGAAGGAAGCAGGCAAAAACATAACAAGGGAAGAATTTCTTGGGAACTAAAATGCCATTTCCGCTATAGTAAATTGCGATTTCCAACATTAAATTTATACCTCCTGGATAAAACAGTGCAAAAAAAACAATCTACCCTATTACTAGCGCACACACTGTATTTGATTGTACGAGGTCATTGTCATCGGTAGATTTTATCTATTTACACTATCACCACGGCTTTAAGGTATGCAGCTGCATGGAGATTTTTTTTTTTACAAAAGCAGATGCACTTCCCAATCCCACTTGGGTTTTCCATTCTGTTTTAATAATTTTGAAGTGAGAATGATCGATTCCTAACTTTCACCTAATGTCAGGGCAAAGGCAACTAGCAAAGCATGAGCCATAAAGTCACCCAAAAAATGCCTTACTTTTTCTCTGCTCCTCAGAACACCTAATTTCCCGAATCTGACATGGAAGGGTGAGCACTTGAAAGACCCATCCTCCTGCTCCACCACAACGACATCAATAGCACCCGTCAGCGTCGCTCCATTGATTCCACTGTAGAATCCTTTGAGCCCGACGAACAAGCGACTAATTCCACTTACTCCTAAGTAATTCATCTTGATCTTCAGTATTTAGATGCGAATGTCGCCAGTTGATACTGAGAGGATTTCATGCGTTTGAGCCGTTTCTTAATAACCGTCTTCCTTGACTGACCACCTGGAACATAGAACAAAGAAAAGAAATGAGTCACTGAATTGGAATGGTTTTAAAATAATGGGGTTATAAAACCAAAGCTTTGCTTTTGCTTTTCCTATCCCGTTAAACAAGTGACCGATAAGGGCAGGCATCACCAAAAATGTATAAGGACGCGTCCCTTTAACAAAAGAAACTCACCAGATTTCTCTTTATATTTATCACAGTTCACTAAGAATAAGCAGGGTATTTAAAGACTATAGGAGAGGGTAGAGTAACATCGAAGGGTCTAACAAAGAATGGCATTTGTGTGGTTCCTTTTTTTCCTTCAGTTCCACACGCGTATATTCAAACGCAGAAACCCATAAACCTAGGCTAAAATTTGCCAATTTCCTCATGTTTTAGAAAATTAAAATGGCATTTTGTGTTGTTGCCCTTTGCAAAAATACCCGATTGAACTTAAAAGGTGACACCTATTTCAGTCTTCACCGTCCCCAGTGACAGATAAGTTAAGATGCTGCGAAGCACGGGAAAACGCTTATAAACACGTTTCAATTACACTGTTTCTCGAAAACAAATTAATCTTTTCCAAAATTCGAACTTCTTCGTTGGAAAAAATAATTTTTTTTTTCGTTTTGTACAGAAACTTGGGGTTATGCTGTTAGATATGAAAAAAAAGGAATATTTTCCCAAAAACTTCAAAACAAAGAAATAAATTTTTTTGAGAAATAGTCTAGTAAATCGACTTTTAGAGTATCACGAAATTTGTTTGGAAGCAAAATTCTGCAATTGCACTTTGTTTCGAAAACTTAGAAAAAAAATGGGCCGCGGAATAGCAACTACTACGATCTGAAATGTCGACCCAAGCTTCGGATCTTGGTTGCCACCACCTAGCCTCGATTTTTAAGGGTTAATTAGTAGCGAAGTCTGAAACAAAATAATTGCAATCCTCAAAAAAGAAAAAAAAAATTCAATTTTCGCAATTTTTAATTTTGCATACTGTAATAAATTCGTCAATTACTTTTCTGAAAGCTATTGCTCAAGGATTTAAAAAAAGGAAAACCACACAAATGCCAGGTTAATCCCACTAATCCCTTTTCTGAAAAAGAGATGGGATGTTACTCTACCCTCTCTTATAGTCTTTAAATACCCTGAGAATAAGGTTGACAGGAACTATTTTTGTACTGGTTACAATGTAAATACTTGTGTACGGATCAGCAGTTGAAACTCGACTGATGATAAAAATCACTTTGACGTTGGACTCACTCTCAAGAACAGCAGTAGAGTAAAACCCACATAGCATAGCCTCATATCATCCCAATTGGAAACCCCGTTGTGCTGGCAAAAACTAGTGCAAAAATTTCGCTATGCGCTTTCCAATACTATACACGGCATCCAAGTATCAGGCCATACTAAACCCGTAGGGAAACACGGATTAATTGTAAATGCGAGTAGGTAATTGGTAGGGTGGGAGTTTATTTTACAATCGTACGAGTGAGTATGCTCTGGATTTCCACGAACGATGACTTCACAGACGGTTTGTCCTGGATCGCATGGTCCTACCTTTTTTTGCACCGTTTCACGATTTTTGCAAGGTGAAAACACAATCCACTTAATTTATATAAGCAGTCACTCAAGAAAATATACTTTAAAGAACGAAAACAAAAGATTTTTCATTCCTTTTTCAGACGGGATCCACACTTGGTGCTAAGAACCCGTAGATTAAGAGGCTGAGAGAGAGATTAGATTAGAATATTAAAATCAGTTGTTTTCAGAAGGAAAATTCCATACGCATGCAACAAATAACAAGAGAAAAATTAATGTAATGGCTGAAGACTACAAGATAAATTATATTTGAACAGTATTGTTCTATTCCATAGTATTCTATCTCTTTTCAAGCCTTGGAGCTTGGACCCCCGCCCCCTCCCATGGACAAATCCCATAACTGGGAGTGATCCCATTGAGATTAAACATCAAAGGACCCTTCCTTCACGTGAAGCTAATTAATTCCGAAATTACGCCGTGAGGATGATAGGAATTAATTTGGCTCTCTAGGCTTAATTGCCACTTGAAGCATCAGCACTTAAAAAACTACGCTTGAGTTGAGCTAGGCATTGAATGTGAATGCCCGTCAGTAGCCTATATAAAGTTCATGGAGAATAACGGAGAGAATAACAATATAAATTAAGACCAGGAAATAAATTTAACCTTTTCGCAAAAATAAATTCTCCCATACTATGACTAGAAAAACATCAACATCCAGAAGGTCAAAAGCCAGCCACATTGCCAACATCATAATCTTGGATACCTTTTGGCATGGTCCGACTTTTCTTAAAAAAACATGATCAAAGAAAAAATAGGGAAGAAAATTCCGGCAATGGAACTTAACTGGTTCCAGTATTTATCACATCCCAGCTAACTGAAACTGAAAGAATTCCTACCTATAATAATTAAATAATTCCAGTGAGGAAACGAGTTAGCAAACTTGAACTTAACCTACCTCTAATTAGTTTTTGCTGAGCAACTTGTTTCCGCATAACAATCCCCCTCATGAACATATCAACTGCAGACGCCTCATCAAGATGAAAATGGATGAGCCAGCAGGAAGTCAATTTGTCAGCGAGAATCCTAGTATTGACCTGATACGATTAGAATGTCGCTGTATGAATAATCTCATTCATAAAAATACTTAAGCAAATGAGGAAGGAGAGATTCTTCCGTTCAGTAGCCAAGCCCTTTTATACAAAATCTCGAAGCTCTTTTTAGCAAAATATAACAACGTGGGACTGCGGCTAATATTTGCTTCCTGCTTTTAAATTCCATAGAATATTTTCCCAGCTGCCGTTAATGATTTAGTATGTCTTATCACGCCTTGCCATTTTCTTCATCCTGGATTATACCAGTTAGGAATCTGCTCTATTTTTAATCTCCGAATTTTAATCCGACCATTTAATTAGTAGAGCGATCTAAAAAGAAATAACCTGCGACGAGACAAAACAGACTTTCGAAACCTCCTCATTGAAAAACAAGTAGAAGTAAACAAAATATTTGCCTTGGTCGCTCTAGAATCCTGCATCCTCAGATTAGATTCTATACAAAGTCGAATATATGAGACTAAGACGACGATGACCTGGAAAAAGGTTAGAAGGCTTGACTCCTGATAAAGTCACCCAATACTAAGACTCATCAAATCTTTCCGATTGCATAATAATGCTGCGCTTTTACTTTTTCAGTCCTACCAGGCGATAGGCTGTGCCCATCACGCCTTGGAGTACACCCTAATCCTGTTCAGATAAAATGCTTCATTATATTTAGTGTACCCACAGAAAATCCTTGAAAATTAAATAAAAGAAAAGGGAATGATGACGTCCTTACAGAACTTTCTCCGGATCCGGAACTTCTTCCTAACTGCCGGGACACGTGCGGATGAAAATCAATAGACCAAAGCCTCACTCATCCAAGGTCATGCGGGCAGAGCCCTTTACGTTCATGTTACATAAATGTCAAGTCGATGCGTTTTCATACCTAGGGGATTTCCTAGATGAGCTTTGACATTCACCTCCCAGCGTTCTGCCTGATTTTAATGTGCCTCTCATTAGACTCACTTTAATATGCGGCATTTTTGGAGAAATCGCATTGTTACCTTGGAGTACGAGAAATCTTATACCTGAAGAAAGAAATGAAGCGAATCAATTGATCACAGTAATTTCAGCACAGCAAAAAACTCGAGGCTGTACCGTAACAAAGGAAATATTGGACTAAAGTAGGGCTCTTCACGGCAGGAATGCATTCTTTGATTGAGATCCTTGAAGATAATCTACAGGAAACAAGTCTTGTACATGAGGGGAGCATCATCCGATGTTAAGAACAGCCTCTTCGTGTCCTTTTCCCATCACGCCATGCTTCTGACCATGTTGTGAAACATGATTTTGCATAGGAACCTCTTCTCATTTTTCTAAGGTATTTCCATCATCGACTAATAAACCTTATTAGTCGCAGTTGTGATGATGGTGACACTTATTGCGAAATTCCCAGAGCTCTTTGTATGGTGTGATCTTCCTACCCTCATGATTTTAGGGATAGGAACCATACACACGTGCGGTAAACCCCTTCCCTCTTAAAAATCATTTTTGGCCAAAAACAAACGCAACTGTGTCAGTAGTAGTACCGAGAATTGGCAGTGGGTGTATCGTGTATGTAAACGCTATTTTGCGGCGTACCATGGATCGCACGTGTGTGCAAAAAATTACAGAAGATAAATCCATGAGTAGGACATGATACATATACACACACGCCTCCTCCAAGAGCCAATCAGAACCGTGTTGTCAGTATCTGTTATGCTACTCATCCCTTTCTCATCTCACCCTAAAGCTACTTGTGGTGGTCCGATAAAGGAAGATTATGCAAGTATATATTGCATAAGTCAAGGACGCCACGTTAATTGGGTCAATAATACATACGCAGTTTACAATTCGAAATTCAACTCATTGATTCTGGAGCCAAGAATCATTATTGAACAACTTAAAACGTGTCAGTAGGCCAGACATCTATGCAGCCCTCCTAATTTAAGTTTTGCCATATAAAAAATGTCATCTTGACTAAAGCTGCATATTATAGTACGTGTGCGTGCCGACATTTGCTGTGGCTATCGAAATCAGTTTCGACCACCTGTAAAAAACCTATCGGGGTTCCTAGCTCTAAAAAATGATAGTCCACCTAGCAATGGTCACCTTTGCTTCAGCCCAGCAAACCTTTCTGTTGTACTTTCAGCTCAGCCTAGCAGACCAAACAATGTAACATGCTCATACACCTTGCGGGCAATGGATCTTACATCGAAGTATTTACTTAAAAGCACAGGCTAAAACATGCCCGCTGGGCTGGAGCATGCAGTCAGATGAAAGTACTCTCAAAATGACGATTTTGCACTCTCAAATAGGAGTGCAAAAGCACTCCGATTTGGGAGTCTTTTGCCTCTCAAATGAGAGTCAGTGGAGCATCTCGAGAAAGGGAAGGGGGTATTTCCAACCTCGAGAACCCTCCCCACCCACTTCGGCTTCCGTCGGCTACCCACTGAGTCTCATTTGAGAGGCAAAAGACTCCCAAATCGGAGTGATTTTGCACTCCTATTTGAGAGTGCAAAATCATCATTTTGAGAGTACTTTCATCTGACTGGCATGGGTATATGTTTTGCTGGATTGAAGCATCCGACGAGCGCTGCCTAAATCAAATCCGGGCAACCATTTACTCTAAACGAACAAGAAGACAGACAACCGTTACCTACATAGAAAAAGGATTTAGATTTATCAGTCACATACCCGCCTGTAACCCGTTGGTACCAACCAGTGCCCATTCCACAGCTTCCGTGAACGGTATCTATCGTCCCACTATTGGAAACAATGGAGCCGTCGTCACCACCAAGTATTTTACAGCATGCACCGCTGTCATCGAAATCATGGGCGTCGGACTCTGATTCCAGATGTACACAAAACGAACAATTGAATAAATTTGATAGATGACAACAAAGAAGAGTAGAAGAGAACAAAAGAAAATAATTTGGAAGAAAAATCAATAAGAAAAAAACAAGAAAACAAAAGATCCTTTTGAGTTTCGCGGTTCGGGTCTCTGTAAATGTGTGTGCAAAAAAAAGTGCAAGGGCGAACATTTTTTTTTTTTCTAAAATTGAATCAATTGAATTCAAGAATTCGAAAAAAGTATAAAATTCTAAAAAATTAAGCAATCATTTTTATCGTTCAACGGATAAAAATTACAGAACAGGATATACGTTTCAACTGTTTCTCGCTACGTGGAGGAGAGGCCACAATCGCTGCTTGAATTGAAGAAGCTAGGTCAGTACATTGTCGACTGTGGACGGAGTATGTCAATCAGTGACCAGTTGCAAACGCCTGCTAATCCTGTATTCCGCTCTGTTATACCTTCGTTTTTGCTTATAGGTTTGGATGAAATAACAATCTTCAAGCAAAATGAGTGTCCAAGTCCCACCTGCACCTCAAATGATGAGAGGATTCAGCGTTCCACCACCAAGATTTCCACCACCGTCTCAGCTGACATCTGATCATTCCCAGAGATTCCAAAATCCACAAGGTCACGGTCACCCTAATCATCCCAGACAGCGTCTTGCCTACCAGCCTTACAGACTATTTCCTCGACCACCGATTCAAGTAGCGGGAGGAGCAAGAGGCAATACAGCTGAAGACGACAACTCGTACGATGGACGGAGGCTCCGAAAGAGTTTAGTCCGAAAAACGGTCGATTACAATGCTGCTATCATAAAGCAGCTGCAGGTACGAAGCCATTCACAGCTATATCAGTGTAGCGCTGCAATATAGTCAGCTTTTTTTTTACTTGTTTCTTGTTACAGAATCGGGTATGGCAGAGAGATAACAGAGATCGGCGTATGCTCCAGCCTGACTACTCGTACGCACCAGATACGGTTCCACCAGCAATGCTCCTAGACAATGCCACAAATGCTGTTACAACAAGATATGTCAAGTCCGCGACAAATAAAATGAGATGCCCAATATTTTCCATGGCTTGGACACCGGAGGGTCGTCGATTAGTTACTGGAGCCTCTTCCGGAGAATTCACACTCTGGAATGGACTGACATTTAACTTTGAAACTATTTTACAAGCACATGACAGCCCTGTTCGCTCAATGGTTTGGTCCCATAATGACATTTGGATGGTGACAGGGGATCATGCGGGCTATGTCAAGTACTGGCAGTCTAACATGAACAATGTGAAAATGTTCCAGGTAAGATTTTGTGTACAATTTTTATTTTTATTTTCTTCAATTATCCAGCTTAATTTTTCCAGGCTCACAAAGAAGCTATACGAGGCTTGTCATTTAGTCCATCCGACCAGAAATTTGCTTCCTGCTCAGACGATGGTACTGTCCGAGTCTGGGATTTCTTTACATGTTACGAAGAGAAGGTATTGCGAGGTCATGGTTCAGATGTCAGATGCGTTGACTGGCATCCACACAAAGGGATCATTGTCTCTGGGTCAAAGGATAATCAGCAGCCAATCAAGATTTGGGATCCCAAGGCTGGAATTTCAATAGCCACGATGTAATTGGAATTATTTGGAGATTTAATTCTCTTCATTCTGATCTCACTATTAAATGAATTATTTAGGCATGCCCACAAATCTACAGTAATGGATGCCAGATGGAATCGGAATGGGAACTGGCTTATTACAGCTTCACGAGATCACCTGGTCAAGCTCTTTGACATACGTAAATTATCAACAGAGCTACAAATATTTCGTGGGCACAAGAGAGAGGCATCTTGCCTTGCCTGGCATACTGTCCATGAAAATCTTTTTGCTTCCGGAGGTTCAGATGGTTCTATTATGTTTTGGAATGTTGGGTAAAGTTAAAACAAAAAAAATTCCATGGATTATTTTTATTTGTAACACAACATTTTTTTCATTAGATGTGAAAAAGAAGTTGGGTCCATTGAATCTGCCCATGAAAATATTATATGGACACTAGCTTGGCACCCCGTCGGTCACATTTTATGCTCTGGATCTAATGATCACACTTCCAAATTTTGGACGAGGCAGAAGCCTGGAGATGTCGTGAGAGATCGTACTCACAACTTCCATGACTACTCCACCGTCGAAGACAATGACATGGGTAAGACAATCCTTTTCCATTTTTCCACAAGATTCAAAATGTAAGAAAGGTATTAGGAAAACTCTGATTTTTTTCATGTATATTTTTTCAGAAGAGGCCTTCATTCCTGGAATGGGACCTGAAGATAGGGTCGAAGGTAACGACGAGGAAAAAGAGGACGAACTCTTCATTCCCGGTTTGGACATAGTGGAAAATGACGAGAATGAAAAGGGCACGAGGCAGGAAAGACAAGCCTCCAAAAAGACCCCCTACCAAAAACCAATCCCAAAGAAATTCCAGGCCATTTGGAATGACTCGAAAATTGACGACGAATTAGAAGACGATCGAGGTATGTTCAGCTAAATGATTACAAGCGATTAATATTTTTATTCAAACAACTAATATTTTTTTCTGCAAAAAAAAAATTAACGTTATATTTTTTGTCAAGGTCGCGGCAATCCCGTCTTTATCAAAAGTAGCCGAATGCAAGGAGATAACCGACTCGGTCCAGATGGCCCAGGTCCTGAACTAGACGAAAATTTCGGCCCGTTTAATTCCAACCATGGATTCGGACCAATGGGACCACCACCGCCCAACTTCAATGGCCCACCTGAACACATGCTCGGCCAGCCACCCCATGGTTTCAATCATCCTCCTCCATCTGGACAGTTCTGGGGTGGTCCACCACCTACACCTAACTTTGAGAGGGACATGAGGGACAATCGCGGTGACAGAGGAGGGCGAATGAGAATGCCAATGCCGCCACCAATGCGCATGCGTGAGGGATTCGGACCTCCTCGTAGAGGGGGAGGTGGATGGAATCGATAGTTAGACCCGCTGTACCTACCTTTTATTTTTCCAGTATCTCAGTTTCATCCCTCATGATGATGATTTCCCTTGTTTTACTTCTTCCACAGAGACACAGAGAGACTGGTGGAGTTAAACAGTTTCCTGTTTATTTTTTTTTCAATTAAGGGACGAGTTTTTTTGTAAGTCACATCAAAGGTGACTATTAAGTTTTTAAGTTTTGGAAAACATTGGATTTCCTTCTTTGATTCCTTACACTTTCAGCTCCGCCTGAAAGTGGAGTCTTTTTCATTGTGTCTAAGCGCCCTTGAAGAAAGTTCATGATGCTCTGATTCGGAGGCGTGACACGCTTCTTTAGTGACCTTCGTTGTTGACCCAAGCCAACGATAACGGATTCCGTGGTCGTACTCCGCCTCTTTGCAAACGGCTTCTTCTCACGAATGAGCTGGAGAAGGTTTAAGGGCTTCTTCTCCTCTGCAGTAGCAGCAGGGGGACCAGTTATGTCAGTTTTTTTTTCCTTTAATTTCCCCCATTTACTCCCTTCGTCTGTCACGTCCTCATCTTTCCCATCTTCTCCCATGGATGGGAGCCTCAAAAGCATTTTGTTCGTTCCAACAAAGTAGCCCATGATGTCGTCCAGGCTCGACTCCTCAATTAGATAACTAAAATACAAGAGATAATATTATTTATTTTTATGTGTTAATTAGTATTAATTAGCCAGCTTAATGTTATTTGAGAATTCTTTTTTATCCAGGATGTTAAAAATGAGACAAAGGAAAGTGAGGATGAGAAGAAATGGGAAGAGAGCTTGTCAAGCGGTTTGAGAAAAAAATGATCTTCTGGAAGGGGTGGATTTATGACAATAACTCTCATTCAGCCATGTGCAGGGCGTGCGCTGCGAGCAAAAATTACTTACTCATTGAGAAAATCCGACATGTCGTCGTGTATGGTCTCCATAATGCGGTACATCTCGCTGAGCGGCTTCAGTTTCTCTGTAACGTGGTAAATTAGTAGATTCTCATGGGCATGCTTGAGTTCACAAGGGCTGCAAAGCAGAAATCCAAAGGTAAGCGGAATGACTGAGTCTGTTTGATTGGTTGAAATATTTACGTGAACATTTCCTCGATGTAATCCTTAACCCTTATTGTTCGCTCATCAATTTCGTCTAATGAGAGCTTTGAGACGTCTGTTCGAAAGCGTACGATGACTGTCCAGCCTAAAGAAAAATCAAATTGAGGATATGAGCCGCTAATATACTTTTTGATTTTAATCTACCTGCTGCATATTGCTCACAAAGCGTTGCTGGCGACCCAAATGCTTTCATTTTCCCATCTTCAAGGAGCAGAACCCTCGTTGAGTTTTCGATACACTCCTGTGCACTCATGGAAGTGAAAATGACAGAGGCTCCATTGAGTCGAACAAGCTGAATGATGCTCCAGAAGTTCAAGAGATGGATCACGCTGAGGTCAGCGGTCGGGTCGTCTAAAACAAGGACTTCACTATTTCCCAGGAGTGCCATGGCGCAGCAGAGTCGTCGCTTCTTTTCAGCATCATATTTTAGAGTCTGTGACTTCATTTCATTCGGACTAAATCCTATGCATAGGAAGAAATATTTAGAAAGAGTGCCATGGCGCAGCAGAGTCGTCGCTTCTTTTCAGCATCATATTTTAGAGTCTGTGACTTCATTTCATTCGGACTAAATCCTATGCATAGGAAGAAATATTTAGAAAATTAGAAAAATAATGATCAATCCAGGTTTCAAAAAAAAAGATCAATACAGATTTAAAAAAAAATAATCATCAATCCAGGTTTCAAAAAAAATAATGATCAATCCAGGTTTCTAAAACCCCTTTTTTGCTCATATCAGGAAATAGACGTCAAAAAAACTGGAATCATCAGAACTCGAATATTACTCCCAATACTTGAAAATCATCAATAGCGAAGCCACGCCTTTTTTTCGAAACTTCAGAATTCGCTATATATACTTGATATTTCAATGGTGAAACGACGCTATCACAAAAAAAACCCAGAAAATCCTAGGTATAGAAATTCTTTTTTACGACACAAGCCACCTATCACGGATTCCGTGGTCTTTTTTTTTTTTTTTTTTTACATATAATTGACTTACTGAATAATTCCAGCCATTTTCTACAATGGATATCCAGATAAGCAGCTGGAATCCCCCGAAGCCTTCCAACCAGTTGCATCATTTGAAATCCAGTTAAATATGGTAAGACAGCATTGACCTCCGGCAGGTATCCAATTTTTGAAAGATACCGAGCACGGTGAAGATCTGATCGGACTCCACAGGCAACTATGCTTCCAATGCTTGGCATCAAATCCCCTGCAATGATCTTGGCTAGAATTGACTTCCCACTATTCATCACCCCTAAAATAAAAGACGAAAGGAGAAAGTCAATTCCTCAAGCCGACGATGGACTCAGAAATATATAACAATAAATTAATGTACCCATTATTCCTAGGACGGAGCTTCGAGGTAAGCCGAAATAAACGTGAGAGAGAACTTCCTTCTTCCCAAACCATTTTGTAACGTTTCGAACAAAAAATTGATCCCGAGTCTCTGTTCCTGAAAATAAAAGAAAGAATTCCAAGTTCTAACTAAACTAAAAAAAAAACTCCATTTTCAGCTTCTCAAAAGTCAAAGTTATGGCGTACCTTCTTCAATTCTCTCCATTTCTTTTTGAACACTAACAGCTACTGTAGTTTCAGCCTCGAATTCCCGGAGTAAATGAAGTTTAGCTCCTTGCAAATCCCCAACAAATGTCCTCTGGAAATTAGCGATGAGACGAGGAAACAACTTATGTGCCAAAAAGAGCTGAAGTAGTCTAAACACAAATAAAATTCTTAAAGGAGTATTTTTTTTTGATTCAAGTCAATTACTTACGCGAAGAATATCCCTTGGAAGAACATGATGTAGAGACATGTGTGGAGGTTAAGCGGCATTTCCCATTCTGAAGTTATGAACGGAGGTTTCTTGTAGCAAGATGACGTGGAACTGCAGAATTCCTCTGGAAGTAAAAACCCCGCTTAAATCAAACTCTCGTTGGTTAAAATTATGCTCTGCCTTACTGCAACAGACTTTAAAAAATGGATCAGACGTAATTCGCTCCAAATTGTTCGTCATCGGAATGCGATAGGCTTGACAGAGCTAGGTTAACAGGAAATTGCTCCATTACGAATTTTCTTGAATTTAGATAGCGGGGCAGTTTTACCTGTTTTGCCTCCTTCGGCATATGGTTGCAGTAGTCCCTCTCAACGACAATTCTAACGTATCTCACCAGTGCTGCAGTAATTGTATAAGGGGGTGAAGCCATGAAGATTATTTCAACTGCCAGGCGTGCGGCGTAGGGCATGTCGTGGTATAGGTTGTAAGTGAACATATGAGGCATGACACCTAAAACCAAATAAATTAGAAGGATTTCTTCAATTCAATCCATGAAAAAAGCCTTGGAAAATTTATTTACAAAGAAAAAATTATAGAAAAAAGGGTTTAGAAGTTGTTGCAGCTTGCATGTCAAAGAGGCGCACGCAGGGAAGTTTTAAGTACTCACCCAAAAAAATATGGAGGAGCATGAACGTTCCGTATGCTGAATAGTGGGACGGCATGTAGTCGCTACAAACATGACTGTAAGGAATGCCCGCCCAGCAAGTATAGGCCAACATAACGATCAGAAGAATCCCTGCGAATCAAGGTTTCATAAAAAGCTTTAAAAACGAAATCCAAAGACATCGGCATGCAAGCTCTTACCTAGGGAATCCTTGAACGCGCCCTTGGACATTGTATCAGCCAGAGCAATGACTGCAAGGAGCATAAGAGTGGTGACAGCGTTACAAATTAGGTTAAAGGCGGCCGTAACTCCCCAGTATTGCAAAGGTACAACTCCCGTCGACTTCAGCACGCTTTTAACCTAAAAAAAAAATTCCAAATGAAATAAAAAAGCAAACAAATTAAAAACCATGTTTTTAAAAGCTTCTCTTTTATACAGCAGAATGGGTTAAGAAAATAACAAGCTTACCCCGGATAAGTTTTCCGTCAGCGGTAAGTTCATATTTCCTGCAGCTATAAATGCCAGAACGAAAGAGAGCATGAATCCTACAACTGCATTCGTTGTGTCAGGTCCAGTCCCTATGGTTTCCAGCTGCAGACGAACCAAGGTACAAGGAGCATTTGATAAAACTCAATATTAAAGCCTAACCTCGTTAAATCTGAAGGGATGGTTGTAGGTATGAATCCGATGAGGTTCCTTTCGAGAAGCTTCGTCCGTATATTTGTACAGAACAAGATTCATAAGCAGGTTGTGCACGGCTGGTGCACTGTGAAGAGCATTGCTGGCATAGTACGCTTTGTAGAGGTCTTTGTTAGATAGTGCTACGACTACTTGTGCGCGATGGTCCACCAAGCTATCCTCCCCTGGTTTCAAAATATCGTTAAATTCCTTCTCCTCTCCGGCTAGGCGATACACGATGAGCCGATGGTATTTGTCCCCCAGAATACTTTTCAGCCCTTCCTCATGAACCTAGTGTAAGAAAACAAAATAAAAAATTATGGAAACAAACTTTGAAATTTGAGCCCTTCAACCTTGACATTGGAGTGTCCTTTGCTTTCATCAATGAAGACGGGGATAGTTGGAATCGGATAAGTAGTTGCAGAAAGTCCGAGGGAGTTCTCACCCGGCTGATTCCAGAGGTAAGGCTCAGTGAAGTAAACCAAGAGGAAAGCCATTGTCAATGGAAATATGAGTTCACACCAGGAGTAGAGCTGACGCTGTCGAAGGAATAGGAAATGCCTTGCGAGCAGGGCCCCAATTGTTGTAAGGAAGTTGGGAGATTTTTGAACGCCTTTGGGTAGAATTGGAATTTCAACTAAATAAACCAAAGAAAAAATTAATAAAAAATTAGTGAATCCCATAGTACGAAAGCGATGGAAAATAATTGAGAGGATTGCAGTAGCTAGACCGACGAAGGTAGGAAGGGGCTGTTCGCAAATGATTGCGCGTGCGCAACGCCTTTATCGAAAAAAAAATTTAAATTATGGGATAAGGGCCATAGCGAACCTAAATCAAGCGGAGCCTTAGTAGTCGAGGATTCCTTGGCGGAATTCCTATGTCCGACTAAGAAATTTCTACAAAATGTGTTCGAAAAATTTTTTTTGAAAAAAGAAAAGGAGATTCCCGGATTTCTATTAGCTTGGGCCCCATGGCGAAAGTTGCTGGGCAAGAATGAATGGGAATAAAGGAATGAACAATGGGAATGAAAGAATGAATGAATTTTTTTTTACATGCCAAAACACCATGTGGCCCAGAAAAACCTCTCTCAAAGGCAAATCCGGCAAGGTCCTTTGAAAAGGGAAGTTTGGAAAAGAGATTGGAAAAAGTTTTTGAAGTCAGAAGAAGAGCGTTACAAACGTCTTGCAGACCAGCCGCATACACCGCCTTCTTCGTCGGTAAATTAACTCACTTGGAAGCCTGATACTCTGATACGGGTTCTCTTGATTTGCATTAGTAATAGTAGGTACAAGAACTCCGCTGTCATCATGCTCAATTCCCATCCGCTGTGTGAGGTCGTGCAGCACGCTAGCTAAGGTAACATGGACAACAGCCACTTTGGAATATCCTAGCGTCGTTTGCTTATTTTCAACTGCTTGAAGGACCTCAGAAAGTCTCGCCGTACTTGGAATCGAGAAATACAGGCGTCCTTTATAGTGCTCAAAAGCCTTCAGTTGAACTTGGGTCACTTGAATTGATTCACCCACAACAGCTTTAATGGCTGATATCACCCCATCAGCAGCCTTAACTACGCCAACCTCAGGGACTTGAACTCGGATATAGGTTCCAGCGTCTTAAAATAAAAAAAATCCTTGATTCCAATTTTTTGCTATCTTCCATAGGCTTACTCAGCGCAGTCTTCAAAAAGCTTGGTGAGCAGTATGCCAGGACTTTCCCATCGGCCATGACCGCAATTCGGTCTGAATACAAATCCGCCTCTTCCATTGTATTCGCCGTGAGAATAACTGCTCTGTTTTTCCTCAGTGACTAAATGATTAAGAAATCTGAAATCCATCTTAATTTTATTTTTACGAAGAAATAAAATTTCTTACGCGAAGAAGTGTCCAGATATCGTGGATCTCTGATGAGTCTAGTCCAACGGTCGGATGGTCCAGAATGAGGACTTTTGGATTATTAGCCAATGCCATGGCTATTGAGAGTTTTCGTTTCTGGGATTCTGATAAGAATTTCGTATGCATCTCACGGGCGAGCAAGAGATTGACTCGAATGAGCAAGGCCATACACTGCCGCTTCGTGATTTGGAACCCATTCGCATGCAACTGCGCTCAAAATCAAAACAAATTCCAGTAGTAATTCGAAAGGCAAAATTATTTTACCAGGCAACAAAGGTGGATATGCTCCTGAACCGTAAGATAGGGGAAGAAATGGTGATCCTGTGGAGAGAATCCGACATATTCTATCATTGTTCTCGCCGGCACAGAAGTCGGCAGCTTGTTGAGTCTAGAATAGCCAGTGGTTGGTTCGAGTGTACCGCTAATCACTTGAAGAAGCGTCGACTTTCCTGATCCAACTGTCCCTAAAATTACTGTCACTTCCCCCTGGACGTAAAAGAGCACAGAATTATCGCATCACGAAAAAAAATTGCTGCTTGCTTCATTCGTACGTCACAGATATTCAGGTTCACATTGTCCAGGGCACGGGTAATCGTGTTGTAAAAGTGTGATATATTTCGACATCTGATTCTCACAGGTTTCGAATCTTCCTCGTAGAGAAAAGGCTTGGGGAAGTCTTCAATTATATCTGTAACTGCAGGCTTCTTTGGTGGCTTCATTAAAACAAAATAACCATCAAGAACAAAAATTCAGAAAAACGTGCTTGACTTGCCTTTAAGAAATAGAGGTAATCTTCCTTTGGCATCAGTTTTTTTGTCTAAAATGTCAAGATTATTAAAAAAAACGCCAATTTTTCTGTCCCACTGAGCTTCATAGACGGCTAGTGACTGACCTGAATGTTATCCATGTAGATCACGATAAGCATATACATCACCGTCGAAAAAACAAATGCGACCAGGCAGAGATCAAGGGTAATGTTGACACTATGCTCATCAGCAAGCCGCCCAAGGGTTTCCCACTTGATTCCCGTATCTAAGTTATGCAAAAGAATTATTATACCTTGACGCACTTTCACCATTGGAAAAAAATGGAGGCTGATAAACTGACCGTAAGCCTCCATCTTCAAGAAATTGAGAAGTCCATTTGCCAAACACCAGTTCGGAAAAAGAACAGCGGTACAAAGGTTGGCAAACTTTCCGTACTTCCAACCCAATCCTAACTGGTAGGTCATGGGTATGAGAAAGCTCAACCAACTCATGCAGCAGGATATGGTAGCCCCGAAAGCAACTTACAAAAATTAAATAAACATCAGATCGATTTGTATGTAAGCTTTCAAATTACCTTTACTAAAGATGATTGAGTTTGTAAATAGGAAGGCATCCTGAGCTAACCGCCAAAGATAGAACAAGAGCCATACGAAGAAGGGACTCTCGTACTGGAAGAATGCGACGTTCAGGAGCGTACCCATGAGTACCCATGTCAGCAGCCCTGCTTCAACTGCTTTTGTAACGCTATTTTGCAGTAGTTTCGAGTGCCAGTATACAGTCGTACTCATTCCGTGTAACCTCAGGACTTCCTAAACGAAATGTAAAAATATTTCAAACCATATGAAAATAAAAAATTATTCAAAAAGTTAATTACCAAGATACCAGAATCCCTCTCCTGGATTATTCCTCGAGCGTGAATGAATTCAGGGAAAAAGTAGCCAAGGACAATTGAGAAAACCAGTAGGAACCAAACGCTTGCTCTCCCCTTTGTGTCGATATGAACCGTATACGGAAACATATGGTAAACCATGCTATGCTGGACGTCGCTCACCTGCAGAACAAAGAGCTTAATCGTTATCTTGATATAACTCTTCCCTCGAAGGGAGGACATCACATTGAGGCGTTGATTCCATCCTCCCGTTGGATCTTCCTAAAAACTGACATATATAGCATCTTTGCAGCCATTTCTACAGCTTTTCCAAACCAAATTTTGGGAGGTACTACGACTCCCTTTGACTTGTAGAGGTCACCAAAATTCAGTCAGCTGACCTGACCGGTCCAGTCAATAAATAGCTCTATCGAAAGGGTTTGGTGTTCTGATTCTTAAACTTTTTCAATACTACACTTGCATCTTTTTGGAACATGAACATGGGCGCTGGGGTCGCCAAAACTCACCCTGAATATGAAATGACCATGTTATAAGCTAAATGGTACAAATCTAGAATCGGAGAACAAGCTCTTTCTATCGACGCATCATTTGACCGGATCGGAGAGTTCACTTGACCTCAAAAGGTCAAAGAGAGGCGAATCTTAAAAAATAAAAATTTTAAAAGTTGTGCGAAATGCTTTAAAGATGCTTTTTGTCAGTTTGTCAGAAAATCGAACGGGGAAGGAGCACCGAGAAAAATAGACGCCCTTGTTCCATACCTTACTACGCCCTACAGTTATTTCCATAAAAGCAAAATCAATGGCACTTTGTAATCCCAAGAAACCACTTCCAATGTACGGTGAAACTGGAATGCAAGAATGAGATTGTGTGATTGAGGTGAGAAGGGTCAGGTGGGGGGAGACAAACACGACGAACACTTAAACAGGACTAGCAGTCGTCTTTCTTAATAATACCAAGCATTTTCAGCCTCTTACCATATAAGCGGTAGCCGTTCAAGGCATGTATCTTGAATAAGCGGCGAATGAATTAAATGTAAATATTTTAATCCAAATTGTAAATATAAAATTCTACTGGCACATAATAGCCTTCTAGACCAATCGCTGTTTTCTTGCCTAGCTCCGCGTATAAGACCTACTCGGTCTTATGTAGAGGTCCGTATACAAGACCGCCTCTTTATAAGACCTGAAATGCTGGGCTCCCGATGGGGTGTCTTATAGAAAGGGAATACTGTAATACCAAGCATTTTCAGCCTCTTACCATATAAGCGGTAGCCGTTCAAGGCATGTATCTTGAATTTCCCAAAAAAAATAAAATTTGGCAAAAGAGAATGAGCCTTGAACCCATACATACACAAGTGGACGACCTTTTCAATATTAGGAAGCTGAACATCCATGTTCGTCAAGAAAGAGGTCGGCTAGCCTTACTAACGTGTCGGTGTAGTCCTTTCCCACCCCGCTCCACTGTAGCGAATCAAATTGTTAATTTTTAGCTTACGATCTTGTTCTCTTCGGAACACCTTGTGAAAGGGGAACAGCTGCAAAGTGTTCTCAACATCATGGAGAAACGTACGAATAGTATAAGACAATGTCTTCGTCTTGGTCGTTTTTCCTTCTTGTATTTTAAAAATTAGTCCAATTGGTGAAGGTTCTTCCGATCCGGTTTCCAATCTTTCACGATAGATTCCTTTGCAGACCTCAACTAATTCTGCTTCTGACTTAATACCTTTCTAAAAGAGCAAAGATAAATGAGCTGATCATTTAGCATTGGCTAAACTTACCCCTAAATTATTAACATCCAATCTCTTGGTCATTTTGTTCATAATTTCTTGCGTGGGGCCATCGTCAGGGGTAAAGTAGATATAAACTGTACCCGTTGCACCTTGACTCCGAGCAATAAACTTGTTCTCACGAAAGTACCGCTCTAAGACAGGTACAGAAGTTCCAAGTGTAAAAATGGATTCTAACGATAGGGAACCGTAGTTAGTATTCGAAGGTAATACGATTGACTTGATCAAGATTCTTACCTTTTGCAGCCTCTGTATATTCGTACTTAGCTTTCCCGGAAAGCTCAAAATTAAACTCGTAAGTAATGGAAAGTACAAAGAGAAGTAAGACTAAAGGGGGTATCAATATTTCGAAGGCGTATAGCACGGGTCTCCTGTATTTTGCTATCAAGCTCGTCCAAATTAAGGCAAGTAGACGACGTCTCCAGACGGTAGCAGGATCTTTTTGCTTCCGGTATCTTTTCTCTCGACCTTGCTCTCCTTCAACTTCAACAATGTAGTGGTCTGAAGTTGTAAAACTACAAGAAAACAATTGAAAGTTTGTAGCACATTATTTAGCGTTTGAAGGACTCACTTCTTTACGTTCATACGGCATGTAACATATGATGCCATATGCGACCAAGGCATCATAAAAGCAATGAAGACTTACTACCGAAGGTTCCTCATTGAGAAAATTCTCGCAGGCTTGCAAAATGACAAGCTGCTTATTAAAATCACTTTGCTGGACGCTATTTACTTAGTACAGTTGGCTTGGGACTCAGTAACCCCTACAACAATTACAGGAACCGATTTTTACATTATTGTCAGCCGAATAAATGATTGCAGCGGTAAAAGAATTAAATGTAAATATTGTAATCCAAATTGTAAATATAAAATTCTACTGGCACATACTAATAGCCTTCTAGACCAATCGCTGTTTTCTTGCCTAGCTCCGCGTATAAGACCTACTCGGTCTTATCTAGAGGTCCGTATACAAGACCGCCTCTTTATAAGACCTGAAATGCTGGGCTCCCGATGGGGTGTCTTATAGAAAGGGAATACTGTA
>JABASM010000213.1:0-29075 GCA_019776545.1 Brachystomella parvula
CTGATCCAAAAATATTTTTGATCAGATTTTCCGTTTCGGAGGAGATGTCGAACAAAGTTGACTACTTTTTCCAGCATTTTCTGCTAACAGATTCACACTCCAAATTAGCTGGTTTGATAAAATATTCCAGATTAGCACTGGCGCTTCGGCAAATGTGAATGGCAGGGCAAATTTTGTGTTAGGGATTTAGAGGCAGTTAAGGGGGGCTGACGGCTAGATTATTTTTTATCTGAATAAATTAAGGGTATGGTTGCTGAGCCATTTCTAAGAACAAGTGGATCTTCTCTACCGTGCATCCATTTTGTTCTTTTCAAGCACACTGTTTGTTCTCTGAATGTATGAATACGAGTTAATGATCCTCTCCATGACCTTTGCCTCTTTCATCATCATGTTAGTGTTAGCTCGTTTCTCTTTCCGGCAATGCTCTCTGCAGTTTTCCAGTCTCCTCATCTGCTCAATCACTGCTTTTGAATGATAGGGTGTCATCACCGTTACAACCTCAATTGATTTGATTTGAATATTGAGACTTGACTGACTGTGCTGTGTGAGAGATCAGAAAGCCGGGGATTTCCTTCGCTTGCTGCTATTTCGAAAGAAAAACAGTTTAATTTTGATTTTTATTTCCGTTCCAGTTCATCCATTGAGGAGCGATGAAAGATTAGAATGAATGGCAAAATGGGACTCATAAAGAGGAAAGGAAGGATGAAGGTGATGCGGATCAATCAGATCTTCTCTCCTTTTGCAATTAAGGACTTGACTTTGATATATATTTCTCTCATGGACTATACCATATGTTTTAAAGGAATTTGTTGTACACTCTCATCAGTCAGAAGCAGAGCCATGGCGTGGGGTGACGTCAATTTTGTTTACTCCTTTCAGCGTCGGCACATGGAGGAGTTTTAGTTTTTTTATATCCCCCTTTGTTTTTCACTCGGTTCTTCGGATTGCTGGTTACTTTCCCAGTGTTGTTGACAGTGAGGGAAAAATACACGCCAAGGTCATTTATCTCAACACGGTACCTCCTCATTGGCATGGATCATAAATGGATGCTCCAGCAGGGTGCATACTGTTCTTGGTCATATAGGTCTTACCCTCATGGTTTTAACAGAAGCCTTTCTTGTCTTCTTTCCAAGTATCAAGTTCCAGATCCCCACACCAAAATAAAAGCTAAGGGTTAATTGAGTTTCCTGATCGATGAATGGTGAATCCTACCTCCTTCGTAACCTGTTCTGGGTTATGGGTATACTATAGACGTATGGTAGTTATTGGCCAACAATGAGGGTGGCCGGGGTCGCTCGAGACTCAACTTTACGTAGTATGGATAGCCTTTGATGTGATTGGCTGAGGTTGCGGGTGTGTAGGGTTCATTCAGTGTTGTTGAGTCAGAGTCAGATGGAGATAGTGGATACATCGTAATGGAAGGATTGGCACGTGGAGTGATTTTTTTTTGCTACTACATGAAAGATGGGTTTTGGATAATGCTAAAAGCTATAAGCTGGGTTTTCACTAAACTAGGTTGGGAATTCGAAAAAAAAATAAGAGCTGCTTCACCTCACAACATTCAGTTGGGATGCTGGAGGGAAGAAGAGGAGAGGATCCAGAGTTAGTCTTTTATTATATTATTATATTATGATTGAAGTGGTAATTCTAAGGACGTGTGTACATCATCCATAAGCGTCCGCTTCAGTTCACCCGTACAATACTTCCGCATAAGTCGGGGTTGCTGAAATGTAGATAAGATTACGCTGAAGTACATTGGTAGATTCTAGAGGCCCTTGGCAGTGGCACCGAGTGTTAGTGCAAATATTGTGCAAATCCTCAACTGATCTGTTGCCAATCTTACTTAATCGGAATTCAGTTTTAGTTCTTAAAGAGTATTTTGTATTTACTGATATATCATCAGTCTTAAATAATTTACAGTTTTTTCCTTTGGATTTATCTACTTCTGCTACTAATAGCTGTGGACTAAGAACTTTTGACATGACGTGATTGCTTTCGGAGGTTAGTGCATTTATACGATTGCTTCGACAGCATCCATTAGCACAGCAGCGTCATCACTTTTTTTGACTGTGATAACTTTTCAAATAGGTTTATTTAATTTGTGATAAAGAAAAGTTTCCCCTACAGGATTACTAGTGAAAAAATTTTCTATATATTTATTTTTGCTTGTTGATTTCAGGTGTACTGGAATACTCAGAGCCAAAGCCAAATATCACGATAAAAATAGCTGATTTTGAAGAAGATTCAACTTGATACCAAGTTCGTGTCAAACTTCTGTGACTGTGCAAAGTATCTGTTGGGCTTGCAACCTGTTAGGTTGTTGGACCTGTTACCTCAGTGTTATAATGTCACAGCTATTACAAGTGCATATTAACCAGCGTCTGATGAAATCACAATCAGGCGAAAATAGTCCCGCAAGCCCTGGAATGATTGGGAGTCCTGGTGCACTCAGCCCACTTTCCATGGGCCCGCCAAGTCCCATGGATGGGCGAGGAATGCCCATTCCCCGCCGTTCAGTGAATGATGCTCAACATTGGATAGTTAATCCTAGCGGACTCATTAGCAATAATTCCTATACGCCTGGCACCTGGAACGGAATGTCTTTTCTCGATTCTGGGATTGAAGCTATGGACATGAACATTTCCGGGTCGGAATTCGATCAAATGGGAATGGAGGGGGAACTCTCGAAGCTGTCAATGACAGTTGATGAAGACGACATTTTTAAAATGGAAAGGAATGATCTCTTGGGCCCAACGTTGGCGGAGTTGAATGCTCCAGATGCGGATACTCTTCTTGATGGATTGAACTTTGACGATCTTTACTGGCCAGCTGAAAATCTTCCACCACTGGAAGCGACTCCATCCCCTCAGACTCCGGCAGGAGGGAATACGTTGGATAATGATGAGTTAGTCGGCTATCAAGCACAGCCTTCATCCTCGTTTCCTCAAGTTGGAATGCTGCACAAGTTCCATAATTTTGGTGGAACTAGCGTGCCCGCCTCAAGTAATATTTTGGAGCAGACACTCCTCCAGCCACTTGCAGTCACTTCTGCTGACGTTTTTTTTACGATTACCACGCAAACGCCAATGACGTCTATCTCATCATCTGCTCCACAGGCGACGCCAAGGTCCGTTACCTACTAAATACTAATGTTTTTAGTTGAAAAGCATAATAATGCTGTTTTTTTTTTCAAATTTTTTAGTAGCTCTGGTGGAGGTTTGAGAGAATTACTCCTGCGGCGTGAGCTGCAGAATTCGATGGAAACATCTCCTCCAGACCCTCTACAATCGGGACAGTCGCTCCCCCGGTCGTCTGTGTTAAACGCTTCGTCTGGGAGTCTCTCATCCAGACTTTCCACTTCAGCTCCGTCAGGTCAAGGCTGGGAGGCCGCTTGGCAGCAAAAACGAGAAGAGGTCTGGGCAAGGCGTAACCCACGTCCTCATCTCGTATCCACGGGTTCATTGGTAGAAGGAGGCTCAACTTCTAGCCTCGTTTCTGGAGGTACGTTCTATTACAAACTTTCTTGCAGTATTAGTGGATCTAACATGGGGGTGATGGTAGCTTAGCTGTTAGTCTACTTTAATGGCGGTAGCGTCATTAACTTGATAAATTCAAAATGGTGGTAGAGGTACACATAAAGATCTAGTTGCGTTTTTGTCCTCTTATCAATCACGCTTTAACACTAAAATCTTCACCCTCTCTTCTCTTCCCATTTCATTGGCTGGTGAGGAGGGAGGGTTTATCCAGGGCAGGTTCAAAGGTTGATGAAATAGAGTTGTTTATAATTTTTTTTCCTTAATTTAAAATTACATTGGTAATCTTTTAACTGCTATAAAAAGTTGGATACTTTACAGGTCTAACATGCGTCAGAGAAATTTGCAAAGGAGTTCTCTGGCGGCAGTTAAACGTCAGAAATAGGCAAGGCGCAGTAGTTCCCTGTATCTTTCAATGTGCAGAAGCGTTAGTACCGGATTTAGTAACTTTTTGTTCAGTCGATTTCTGCCGTCCTTGACATGCAGAGCTAAATTAATCGTTCTTTATAAGGAAGCTTTTTGGGAAGCTGGTGGCATTTTTTAATTAATGATAATGAGTTTTTCTACTAAGCTTCAGTCTCCATGCACTCAATGTAAACACTGGTATGACCTAAGACCTACTTTCACAGATGTACTGAGTCCAGGAAGAGAGTTCTCTTTGTCCATGGACGAGGGCTTTGATTCGGATGAATTAAGCGATCGGGGAGACTCCAGTGACGAAGGTTGGCTATCTATATTTTATTTCTATTTTTGTAGTATACCTTTTGAATTTCTAGTTTCAAAGTGTTTTCTTTCTGCTTCATTCATTTTCACTTATTCGTTTGCGGTGGGGTGTATTTAGGTTACAGGATTGTTGCTTTTTCAAGATAGATATGGCTTTTCCTTGTAAAAAAAAAAAAGTCGAATCGCGAACTTTGTTTAACTATTCTGATATGTTTCCGTCTTAGATATTAACCAGTTCTTTACTTTTGGTTTTCATAGAATCTGAGGGGAGTGATACAGAAAGTAACGCAGGAAGTACGAGTGGAAATCGGCGTGAAAGATTCTTTTGGCAGTACAATGTTCAAGCGAAAGGTCCCAAAGGTCAACGTCTTGTCTTGGCACCCACTCAAGAAGATCCTCATGTACTTCAACGTCCAACCGACCCTGTATTCAGTCCACTCTGCCATATTCAAGGCATCAAGCACAGGTATTTGTTGTCACTTATTACTATTGACTCCACTCGACTTTACATGAATACAGCTGCTAATAAATTGCTTTTATAGTGGAAAGGCTCGGAAGGGGGACGGAAATGATTTAACTCCAAATCCTCGAAAATTATGGTCAATTGGGAAAGAGCTAGACCGTTTGAACAAAGTCATTGCAGACATGACTCCAGTTGCTGATGTTCCTAGTTCCGTCAAATCTCGTTCCCGTAAGGAGAAGAACAAACTCGCTTCAAGGTAAATACATATTACGAACTAGTGAACAGGCAGTTTGTTAGTTGCTTTATATCCTAATATAACCAATCTACCAACCTCAAGTCCATGTTGGTAACGACTTCGCTTACAGCGGGTGTGTGGTACTAGTAAGGAAGAAGAGAAAGACATATCAGTCAAGGGTCAACAGTTTTTCCTTACGACCCTGATTAAACTGCCGGAAAGATCGGAAAGATGTAATCTTTGCTATGAATGGATAAATATGTCTCTTGTAAACCATTATTTCCAGGGCATGCCGTCTGAAGAAGAAAGCTCAGCATGAAGCCAACAAGCTGAAGTTATACGGACTAGAGCAAGAGCATAGTAAGTTTGATACTACATACATAAATAAGCAACCAGAGTCAAAATTTCAGTGTCTTCAATTTTTATTCGTTACCTTTATGCTTCGCAATTGGTTTCAAGCCATCACCCATTTACCTCGGCACAACCCTGGCAACCTCGGTGCTCAACTACCTCGGCATAAAAATTGAATTTTCGCTGTTGACAGCAGTTTTCTTTTAAGCTGGACGAGCTTTATGGTAGTGTTAGTCCGGGGACGTTTTCCTCAAAACCGAGTTTTTAAAGGAAATCAAAAAGCGGCCAACTGCATTTCCTTCGGTAATCGTACCAAAGCAGTGACCTGCCTTTCATAGATTGTGGTACCAGTACATGGTATTGAAGTCGTGCTAGAGAACGAGCCCCACGTGCTTTTGGCTTTATGTTTTTATATGAACGGTTCTATTATTGATTCTAATGCTTTACAGACTAAACATGTTTTTTTTTCTTTTTTTAACCTTATAGAGCGCCTAATGTCATCCATTGAGCAAGGTCGCCAAGCAGTATTTGCAAAAATGGACGGACCTTCTTCAGATCTCCCGGAGCCGCTTGTAGCCAAAATCGAGCGAATCTCAAAATCTGGAACAAGTAAGGCAACCTAATTTTATACACTGGCCATGCTTGGGGGAGACTCAACTTAAATTCTCTTTTTAGGACATCGGATTGGTGGTCATACAACTGATTTCGTAAATCGAGTTCTGGACAAAGTAAAACAAGGTGTGCCTGACGGTGGGATAAATGACTTGTAATGATAGGAGTAAACATTCTCCAGTAACACTTCTGTTTGACATCACACTCAAATGAGAAAAGAGAAAACGCTTAGAAGAGAGGATATTATTTGTATTATAGGTACTCGAGGTCGTTAATACTAAACTTCCTAGATTTAAATTTATTAATTTTTAAATAATTCCTATCGCTAACTTACTTAGGTCCTTTGCCACGTGGCCTAGTATTGAGGCGGTGGGGCTTAAGATAACTATGAGGTTTACATAGCTCGCATTTCCGCATCATCATTTTAATATTACCCTTATTTAAGCTGTGATGAGTGGTGAATATGTATTTTTCCTTGATAATATTTTGTTACTCGACTAATGCAAGAGATAAGTTTAATTTCTAATGTTTAGGAAATTCATATGCATTCCATAAGTGAGTGTTATAGTAGCTTAATCTATTTTACTATAATTAAATTGCAGATGTTATTTATGCAAAGGCAAATCTTTAGGATAAATTAATCGCTTATGTTACTTCTAATTCATATTAGTACATTGTTGAGTATTTAATAGGTGATTTGCGGGTTCTCAGCATGGTGATTGCTCAAGTTATTCTGTGTCCAAACTTTTCCAGTCCGAAATAACCTGTTTCTGAATTCAATCCAAAGATTCTCTGTACATGTGTGTATTACCTAGTCCACCTCCTCATGCTGCGTTAGCTTAAATTTTCATATACGTTTGCGCTACATTTTTCATCTCCGTTCCGAATCGTCCGGTGTAAACCGCTGTTCCAAAGTTTGTTTATGTTACTGTGTTGTTTTAATTTATATTCTGGTTGTTGATTGGCGTATTCTGTCTTGACTTATTTTCACAGTAACTTCTGCTCCCTTTTTAGAATAGTAGCTGTCTAATCTTCTTTGTTAAACTGAGAAAAAATCCTATTGCTCTTACGCCTTTAAAAAAAAAATAATTCGAAATCAGTGTATGCTGTTTTATGGTCATTAATTTCGTTTAGACAATGTATGTGATTTGTGATACTACTTGAGAGCATGTTTTTCGAGAATAATTATATTCAGTAAGGTGTTCACTAATTTGTAACGAAGGTACCTGGTTAAATCCTGCGCTTTCTTTTTTGAAGTTATCGAAATGTATCCAGTCGACTTCGCATGATATTTTGCAGCATATTATGTTAACTCGTACGGCTCCACCTTGTTCCTTGGGAAAAGAATTTGGCAGTAACGAATTCTTGATTAGGACGATAAAGAGCTTTTTTTTTCTTTGGAGAAAAGGCTATGGTTTTATTAGTAGCAAGACAAGATTGTGTTCAACCAGAGTCCGTGAGAAGTATTTATTACTTGTCAACTAGCCTATGTTAACTTTATAGGTTACTTACTCAGCAGAGCTCTTTGTAATTTGCGTCACGACGTTTGCTTGTTGATTATAATAGTTACTACACTTTTTGTTTACTTTTTCATACCGAAACGTCCTAATATTTTACTAAGGCATGTAATCCTGTCAATTAATTCAAATCGTAGATTTAGCAACCTAGCTTCCTACCAAAATGTATTTGCAGTAACTGATTTATGGCTATGGCTTTTTCATCAGCTTTGTATGACTGGTATTTTTTGTTAAATCCATTTTGTAATTATCTGATTTTTTTTACCAGCTTCGGTTTCGGCAAGACTTCAGCAATCACAAAATTGGAAAATTCCTTGTTATTTAGCAAAACTAAAGATTAGAATTTAGTAATTTTTAAGGATGAGTTATAAACCGAATTGAGGAAGCATATCACTGAGTTTAGAAAAGGGGTTACTTCCGGGAACGATTTTGGATAGAGTTCAGTTTTATGGATTGAAGCAGAATTTTTTGTTACATATAAATTCAAAGAAGATAGCTATAATTTTCGATAAAACTTTTGCCTGTTTAAATTATTTCAAAGTAAGTAACAAATCCCATCAAAAAAAGTTCATTGAACTTTTGTTAAAGTCGAATCGCTTGTTAGAATCTGTTTAGGATTGCTTCCCTTTAATTTGATTGCTGGTGGATATTACCAAATTGTTGTTTTGACTTATGGTCAATGCGCGCCGTTATAGTGAATAAAACCGGAACATTAAACGTACGTTTCTGGAATCCAACTTATTTTGGGCCTCTTCCTCCAGAACTTTCCGACCTACTACTTGTAGTCAGACAGTCCAAATATGGCGTCATCTCAAACTGAAAGTGCTTACAGAAGGGTAGATTCACTTAAGTCCGCTATCCATAAGAACTACACTACCCAGATTTTATAGGGTTTTTTTCACGAGTTCCTTACTAGAACTCCGAGCTCCTAAAATACGACTTTTTTTTTTGTAGAATCTCTATGGGAATTCAATATGCTGGAGTTAACGACCAATGATACCAATCAAACCTAATCCCAAATGCTGTAACATTGGTGGTTGTAGAGTGGACTGCTGGGTGAAACGCTCAGTCCTGAGGAGAGGAAGACTCCCGGTTTTTCGCTTAAGAGGGAAGGGCGGGGGGTGGTCAGCGGCTTTTTAGCCGGGTTTAGATTTTTTAATTCAGCCCACTATCAGAAGCAACATATAATATTTCCAGCTGCCGATAGCGCTTTTGGTGGGAAGGCTTAGGTGGGGTAGTTGCTTCTTGGTGCATGATGGAAGATTGAACCGAAATGTGTATAAGAGAGGAAAGAAGCGTCTTTCTCTCCTCAGCTAGTGGATTATGATGTTTTCTAGTTAAAACTCGGACCCTTAAAACTCCACTCCGAAAAAAACACGCTTCTACACATTTCAGTTCAATCTTCCATGCACCAAGCAGCAACTGCCCCACCTAAGCGCTCCCACCAAAAGAGCCATCGGCAGCTGGAAATATTGTATGTTGCTTCTGATGGTCATGGTGGGCTAAGTTAAACAAACCTAAACCCGGCTAAAAAGTCGCTGGTCACCCCCTGCCCTTCCCTTTAGAAGACCCTTTTGTAGACCATTCGATGACTCGGGCATAAAAACGATTGAATGAATATACGTCAACATTTTCATTTTCATATAATTACAAGCGTCTAAAATCGTCTGAGAGCATCTGTATTAGAAGCAAAGAGGCAGGAGGATGGATTTTTGCTTCCGTTATGTTCATAAGTCTGATGGGTCCAAAATAATCGAGTCAGAAGTCCTTATATAATTTTCCAGGTTAATTATTCTTAGAATTTCTGGTTGAATTTTTGGAACTGAAACAAATGAGTCAAAATGGAAGTTGTAGTAGCTGAACGCTGCGGAAGATCATGATATTCGGCAGCGTTTTTTCCGGGGGCCGCTGTGCAGGGGCAAGGTTTTCATTTCTCCTCAGTTTTACCTCCCACATTTTTCCTATGATTTTCTATGGCATTTCGAGTAGAGAAAATCCGTAATGCTTTTTGTTTGAAGAGAAAAACCCTCATTCGCCACCGCCCTTCAGACTCCAACTTCACCCGAATGGAGGATGTTTTTGTTTTAAATTCTGAATTGACAAGTGAATTTCGGATTTTCAATTCTTCATAAATCAGTCACTTTGTTTACCAACACTCTGCTAGAATTTAGCTTTGGACTGGAATACTGCTGAAATTCGTAAGTTTTGTAATTGCGTACCTTTAACTTTTAGTTAGGTAATAGACCCGACGCAGTTGAGTTGTAGCGGTACGAGTAAGATTCTGGGTGTTGTGATGATTCATCTTTTCAATTAAGACTAGTAATTAACTGCCCTGCTTCAGATGAAATGTAAAAAAGTATTGTTGGAAACCACGTCTTTTTATTTTGTTGAGAAGCATCTAGCTTGCACAAATTAAGTTTCACTATGTGGTGACTCATAATTGTCAAGAGTAATCGATGACATCATCTCTTACTTTTAGTCGTCATACCCTGCTTCTCATCTTCACTCATGTTTTCATGGGAATTAACCTAGGCATTTCCGGCATTTCATTTCATTCATTGCTCTTGTCTTCTGTACACTCATACGATTCTTTTCTACTTGCGAGTTTTTCTTCTCTCCCTAATATTATAGTTCTGATCAATTTGTTTAGGATTATTGTTCCTTGGTGTTGAGTGGTGTGTATTCTAAACACAATGACTCTCGGATATGGATCCGAATCCGAGCCAACCGGCCAAATAGTCCTCAAATGGGATCCTAAGAATTTGGAAATCCGGACTCGTACGGTAGAGCTTACGCTGGAACCGTTGGTTATGCAGGTGAGGTGCCATGGTTGATGATATCCTGTAGTATTTCCGGTTCTATAATTTATTTGCAATTTTAAGGTAACTACTCTTGTGAATACGAAAGGCCCGTCGAAGAAAAAGAAAGGACGCTCCAAGCGGGCTCATGTCCTTGTTGCGGCAGTTGAGAAAGCGACAGAGAATTTTATAGAACGAGGTGAGCAGATTGCCCATGAAAATCCAGACATCAAGCAAGAAATGCTGTCAGCAGTTGATGAAGTCAGAAAGACAGGTATTATAATTTAGAATCAGAATAAGCAGTTCGGGTTCGTGGGATTGTTTTAATTCTCGCCTTGTTATTTGTTTAGGTGAGGCCATGAGTTTAGCTGCAAGAGAATTCGCGGATGATCCTTGTTCGTCACTGAAGCGTGGAAACATGGTACGGGCAGCTCGAAATCTGCTATCTGCTGTCACTCGTCTTCTGATTCTAGCTGACATGGTTGATGTTCATTTGCTATTGAAATCACTTCGCGTGGTATGTTCTTCAACTTTAATGGTACCGAGAGTGAATTTATTTTCTATTTGAATTTTGTAGGTTGAGGATGATTTGGAGAAATTGAAGAATGCTTCAAGTCAGGGAGAGCTAATGGACAGCATACGTGCGTTTGGTCGTAATGCAAACGAGCTCATGCAAGCAGCAGCTAAGCGACAACAGGAACTCAAAGATCCACAACTTAGAGATGATTTGGCTGCGGCGCGTGCTCTCCTTAAGAAACATTCTACAATGCTTTTGACAGCTTCTAAGGTATATGTGCGTCATCCTGAGCTAGCTGCTGCAAAAGCAAATCGTGACTTCGTGTTCCGTCAAGTGTGTGAAGCAGTCAACACTATTTCTGATGTCGCTCAGGGAAGAGCCGGAATCGGTGGGCATCCTTATGATGGACCCGGGGAACTGGCTGCAGCATTGGATGACTTCGATGTAAATTTATTTTCTTTAATTACTCCTGCATTCGATATGCATGACTAATTTGATGTAGGAACGAATTATTATGGAGCCGCTTCAATATAATGAAGTCAGAACCCGTCCATCCTTGGAAGAGAGGCTGGAATCTATCATCAGTGGAGCGGCACTAATGGCAGATTCTTCCTGCACTCGCGATGAAAGGCGAGAGCGGATTGTGGCTGAATGTAATGCAGTTCGTCAGGCTCTTCAGGACTTGCTCTCAGAGTACATGGCTAATGTAAGTGTAATTTCCTAGCAAACAGCCTTACTTATATCCTAGAATTCGTGGCGTTGATGAGGTAATATGGTCTCTTTGTATTTTTAATAGATTGGGAAGAAAGACAAAAATGATACTTTAGATCATGCCATTTCGCACATGTGTCGCAAAACCAGGGATTTACGTCGGCAGCTTAGAAAGGCAGTTGTGGATCATGTGTCTGACAGGTAAACCATTGAGCCAAATAAGTTCTCGCATAAGAATGCCTCTAAATGCAAGGTAATCGGTTTTCTTTAGCTTCTTGGAAACTAGCGTACCACTGTTGGTTCTTATCGAAGCAGCCAAAGCAGGAAATGAGAAAGAAGTAGAGGACTACGCCCAAGTATTTACAGAACATGCTAATAAATTAGTTGAGGTAAGTGAGAAGCTAAAAACACGAGAACTGTATACTTAGGGATTTCTTCTTCTACGGCTAGGTTGCAAACTTGGCCTGCAGTATGTCAGGTAATGAGGATGGTGTGAAAATGGTACGGTATGCTGCCTCTCAAATCGACAACTTGTGCCCTCAAGTTATCAATGCTGCCAGAATTCTTGCAGCTCGGTCAAAGTCTAAAGTCGCTTTGGAGAACATGGAGGTTTTTAGGGAGGCTTGGGAAAATCAAGTGAGAATTTTGACAGAAGCTGTGGATGACATTACAACTATTGATGACTTCTTGGCTGTTTCCGGTGAGTCAGTTTTGGCCACAGCACATGTATTTCCAGCCAACTATATGTTATTCTTGTGTCATTTTAGAAAATCATATCCTAGAGGATGTAAACAAGGTAATTAATCTTTGGTTCTATTCTTTCTCCTAATCCTTTTTGTCCAATTTTCTTATCTTATTTTTCTTTTGTTTAGTGTGTTTTGGCCTTACAAGAGGGAGATGCAGATTCCCTGGATCGAACAGCGGGAGCTATACGTGGAAGAGCCTCACGTGTGGCAAATGTGGTTACCGCGGAAATGAGTATCTACGAGTCTGGCGTAGGATACGTTGAGAGAGTTTTGGAGGCCGTAAAAGCACTACGAGACCAAGGTATAATTTTTAGTTGCAGGTGCGTTTAGAGTTTTGTGTTCGTCTTGTAAGGTTATATTTAATTTCAGTCATGCCGAAATTCGCCCAGCGGGTGGAAGTTGCAGTTGAAGCCTTGTCCTCAAATCCGACCAAAGAAGTTGATGAAAATGAGTTTATTGATGCATCACGGCTAGTTTATGACGGGGTTCGTGAAATTCGTCGTGCAGTTCTCATGAACCGGGTTAGTAATCTATATTCCTCCTTATCCGCTTGGATTACAATGTTTACTGACCATTCGATCTGTTACTTAGGCGGATGATGAGTTAGATCCAGATGACGTCGAGTTCGATGAGCCTTACACTGATACCGGAAGCAAAAAATGTAAGATAAAAGTGGTCGCGACCCAGTTGCACGTTCTGGAAAAGAAAACTACAATACCGTATTTTGCGTTTCAGCCAACCAGCCCGGGGATCACGGTGTGGATGAGTATCCTGATATCAGTGGCATTACAACAGCAAGAGTATGCACAAGCTGATTTTAGCTCCTAGAAAGTGAAAAGACATTTACGAACATTTTGTTTTATACAGGAAGCAATGCGAAAGATGACGGAAGAAGACAAAGAAAGAATAGCACAACAAGTAGAAAGTTTCCGAACAGAAAAATTGAAGTTTGATCGTGAAGTTGCCAAATGGGACGACACAGGAAATGATATCATCGTCATTGCCAAACATATGTGCATGATCATGATGGAGATGACGGATTTCACTAGGTATTTTGGAATTTCAGTTTACGAGAGAGTACTTTTTTCTTATATGGTGTAATTCCTAACCTAGGGGACGTGGTCCACTAAAGACGACAATGGACGTTATCAATGCAGCCAAAAAAATATCCGAGGCAGGAACAAAGCTGGATAAACTAGCACGGCAAATTGCAGACCAGTGCCCGGAGTCTTCAACGAAAAAGGATTTGCTGGCCTACTTGCAGCGAATTGCCCTCTACTGCCATCAGCTTAATATTACCTCCAAAGTGAAAGCTGACGTCCAAAATATCAGTGGAGAGCTCATTGTTTCTGGCGTAAGTGAATTTCAAAATTTTGAATCCAATTTATGCTGATAGTTTACCCTCGTTTTCCTATCATTTTCAGTTGGATTCGGCTACTTCGTTGATTCAGGCCGCAAAGAATTTGATGAACGCTGTAGTACTTACGGTGAAGGCGTCGTATGTGGCTTCAACAAAATACCCACGACAAGGAACGGTTTCTGTAAGTTGTATTCCACGTCTAGATTTATTGAGCAGTTGAAGCAAGTTTATGTATTCGAATTCTTGCCACAGTATCAATTTCTTTTTTTCAAAATTTAATTAGAAAATTACTGACAAAGGGTTCCAGGCGCCTAATTCATCTTCTTTATATTTCCCTGTCACCTCCTCATATTCTATGCTTTACGGGGTCAATCTGGTATTCCTTCCTCTTTATCGCTTGTTTTAACCCAGTTTTCTGGCTTCATAACCCAATTATAAAAAGTTTTTAAACGCCGGATCACTATTTAATGCCTTCTACTAAAACTTGACAGCTTGAAAGAGATAGGCCAGATCAAAACCACGAGTGGATCTCTAGATAATGTTATCGTTTCGTTGAAATGTGGTGTTAACATTAAACACGTATCTAAGTTTTGCTTTTCTTTGTTTTCCTTCTAGCTACCAATCGTGGTTTGGAAGATGAAGGCCCCGGAGAAGAAGCCATTGGTACGTCGAGAGAAACCAGAAGAAGTTAGAGCAAAAGTCCGTCGTGGCTCTCAGAAGAAACCTCAGAATCCGATCCAAGCACTGAGCGAATTTCAGAGCCCAGCCGAAGCTGTCTAGAATTCACGAAATCTGACGTCCGTTGTTCCACGGCTACATTCCAGAGTGAATGAGTACTTTGCTTTTTTGCAATAACTGGTTTCATGTCTATTCCATCCTGATTTCTCAAGCTTGTCTATGCTCCGCTAGAGAGTAGTAGTCTTACTTTTCGTCGTACAATCATTTTATTATTGTGGGAGTGGTGCCATTTTTTTTACAAGAAAAAGGAAAGGAAAAAGACCTTTTGTTCCCGTATTAAGTAGCTTTCAGATCCGTTATGCAAATCCTGAGTGACTTATTTATTATCATTTCTCAAAGCTTATTTTAATTGTTGGCTTCCGTATTAAATTATGTCTTCAAAAAGTATTTTATTGATTTGCTAACAACTGCTTGGTTTTGCGATAGTAAAAAATGAGCGGCTTCATTTCTGCAGAACGTCGAAGTCCTAAGCAGACATATCCTAAATCAACTTCTTCCTTTGTATTTCTCAAAGACGAACTTTGTATAGTACCCCTACTCCAGTTTTTGATATAACTCACTACAAACAAAAAGAAAACGAATTGACCTGAGCTTCTTTTTGATACTTCTTATATCAGAAAAGAAGAAGAAAATTTTTCTGTACAAAAGATGAAAATAAAAATCCTTTCGTATTTTGGATGAGTCGAAGGAGATATCTAATATCAACTAGATTGAACGCTTGTCTACGGCAGAGTTTAATAAAATTAAAACCCTGATCCGAAATACTTTAAAAAACTAAGAAAATTTTTTTGGTGAAAGTAGAAGGCGCAGTAAGTAGAACTGAAGCGTAAGCTTTTGGAAGGAAGGTTTCAAAACTTACATGTAAAAAGCTTAATCGTTTCTTAAAGCTGTAGGAATTAAAAAGCAAGAAATGCTGTAGCGTTATACGATTCCTACCACTAATAGAATAGTAATCGATGAATGAGAATAAGTATTAGAAAATAGAAATAATCACAGTACTTTTTAGACGACCAGATAATCTTTGAATCCCCTAACTGTTTTCAGCTGCTTCTTCAAGTGTTTGACGAAATCAGAGGGCTGGACGAGAATTGAGATTTCTTTCCCCAATGCGTTGAGTCTTTCTCTCACTTCTTGCTCACGAGCAAGGAGGCTAAGCGGGCGATTGTTGACTTCAGTCAGGATCCAGTTACAAAGGGTTTGCCCATCGGCCGATGGAGTCTGTGCAAGAAGCCCTTCAGCAGCTGCCAAACTATGTGGTACAACTTCGCTAATCTCTGGACCAACTGCAACGAGACCGATTGGCTCTCCCTCTACTTTCCGCTTCAATACAAACACTTTTCCAAAAGGCAAGCGTCGAATAATGAACTGAACCTAGAAAAAATAATTGGCAGCGTGGTAAAAAGTTTAGTTAATGGGAATAGAAATTATGAAACGGAAATGCAGTAGCGCTCACCTGTGAAGATGATGTCATTTTAATTGCTCTCCTCACATCTTCAGCAGATTGGACTTTTTCTCCACCCACTTTCACTACTTGGTCACCTATGTGAAATGCGTAGTAGAGAACAGGGTGTTCATGTTGCTTCCAACCAGCAACCCTGAAAAACAAGAACCATAGGTTTCTAAAGGCTGGCATTGCAGTAATCAACTCAATGCTCACCAAACGGCTCCTAAATAATCAACGAAAGCAATTGTATCAAGACAGTCTTTCTTTCGAAGTACGATTCGGACACCAGGGGCATGGTTGATCTCTGACTTCAGGCGGAGGACTTGGCTCTCCTTGAGTGGAACATGAGCTACTGTGTGAGGGACCCCTGAGCCACACGCTTGAGGAATGGCAACAGGTGTGCGTGAAGATGAGGTACTTTGCCCTTCACGGTGAGAGGCTACGCGATACTCTCCACCCTGTATTTCAAGCATCCCCTCCAGAGGATGAGCCGCCTGGAGAATGAACTGAATAATTAAATAAATGCAGAAGACACAAAACAGGGACACTTACTTCCGACGTAGTGGTAGATATGTTTGTGACATCCGGACGAAAGTCATTGTTGCCTCCACGGTCTAAAACGTTATGGCTAGCTGATATAAGACCCGTCCCAAGCTGTCTTACAGCATTTTGCAATTGCATTCGTCTGAAAAGAGAAGAACAGATTTAGCTATTCAGTAAAGATGAATGGAACGGTCTGGGAACAGTGTTTTTCACCTTTGTAATCTTTTCATACTAGGATTCCGCCGAGGAATAACTGGAGGACATGAGGCCTCACTAGTGGACTCATTGTTGCTGGCAGTAGTTTCAGTAGGAGTTGCCAAGGGTTCAGTCCTTGCGTTCTCTGCCGCGAAAAGGTGCTCGTAGACATTTCCAGTGGATTCGTTAGTAGTCGTAGAATCCGCTGAAGATTGAGTATCTGGTTCCGTAGGTAATAGTTGTTCGACGAGGGAGTGGCTCGATGAGGGTTCATTCGCAGGTAGACGTAAAACAAGCCTTTCGAAATTCATAGCGAGGTCCGTCTTTAACTTTCTAGGTTTTGCGCGTGGCGTTAGACGACTTATTTTTTGGCCAGTAGTTTCATTTGAAAGACAATCCGGAGCAAACTCAGCGCTCTGCTGAGACGATATGCATACGGAGACTGGGTCGAGTGCCGGTGGATTTTCGAATCCAATATGAACTAGGGTTGAATTATTATTCGAGGAGACTACTTTACTTTCCGCTGGGGCTCTGCCAACATTCTCGCGAGGCTGTCGAGGTTCGACGGAAACACTGCTAGAACTTGAAGTCCCAAGAATTGCATTGCTATTTCTGGTAATACAACCTCTAGGTTGGGTTGAACTTAAGGAATCAGTACTTAGAACACTTCCTGCACTTCCGTTTCCGCTATCGCTACCACTGCCATTCCCATCTCTGAAAAAAGACAATCACCACCATTAACCACACGAAATCTTACAATATTTCAATCTACCTCAGAAATGAAGCCGAGCGTGCTTGAACATAAACTGAAGCAGAGGTGGATGAGTCGAATGACCGACTTTGTAAATTAATACTAGTAGGATGAAGCTCAGATCTGTGGAAAGCTCTGGAGGGATTGGCATCGCTCGTTTCTATATACTCTAAAACACGAAATTTTCGAAATTAAGTACAGTTGGACACCATAAAAGTTCATAACGGACTCCCGTCCGTATAGAACGAGATCTTTATCGTGTTACCATTTGCAAGTGGAGCTGGTGGAATCACAGGGGAAACGTTGCCATTCGGTGTTGGAGGTGCCGGTAGAGGAGAATTAGGATCTCGAGTGGATCCATAAGTCGTGAAATTTACACCACAAGCCCGGGACTCTGGCAGTTTACTGTAGAGATTATCTTTCGGGCTCAAAACATTCATTTCTCTCAGCTTTCCTTGTAGTGATTCAACCCATTCTAGCATCTGGTCCCTTTAAAAAGAGATAAATCTAGACACTACCCCTCTAACTCGTGAAATACTTCGCAACCATGATTAATTTTCTTACCAATCAGCAGCTGCAAGGCGGATGACTTGTGAAGGGAGGGTTACGGCAAACTCGTACTCGTTATCCTGTCCCATGATTGAAGAGACAGAGACATGGAGACACGTATTAAGGCTAGTGCGGGACGCTGGTTTATGAACTGCGGCCATTTTAGGCTCAGTATAGAACTCAAGAAAGGCGTCGACGTCATCATGGACACAAAATACGACCCACCATTTCTCAGAGCGCCTCACAAAAGGGACCCCTTTCTTGTCGTACGCTATTTGTTGTCGCTTCAGCCAGGCATTCTTATGAATTTCTCTAACTCCTGGAACTCCTCCATTCGGTCCCTGACGTGGGGTCTGATGTGAAGCAGGAGCAACAGAAGGAAATGGAACAGACTCTGATGCTAAAGTCGGAGCGATCAACGGTCTTCGTGGAACTTCTAAAACATGGACCAGGAGTAAAAATTATCTGTTGGTAATTTTAAACTGCGATAAGAATTTACAAACCTGGTGGGATTGATGATCCCTGGCTTCGCACCCTATTCTGACTAGCGGAGCTCATTTTGAGCACAGAGGACCAGAGAGAAGGGCGAGAGCCAAGGAATTAGTCAGGGACGAGTCAGCATCGCACTTCTCAGATCCTGTGAGTAATAAGACAGCGACTTAAAAACGCGATGTCAAAGCAAGCGACACCGTAAGAAGGTAAGTAGGTTACTGAATCTCACCTTCCTGATGATACGCCGAAATACGCCACACGTTACTTGTATAATGATATTTTTATCAACGTGTCATCAACTCCTGGGAAGAGGGGACTTCCTCAGCCAGACTTCCGCTCGTTCATGAACAGATCGCAAGAAAAAAGTGAAGACTGACAAATCTCTGCTGGCTGCCGATATGGGCAAACCACTAAATCAACATTTTTCATTTCCGCAGTAGCCCAGTACGCTGAACTGCCAAAACACTGCGCTGCCGATCACAAAAAATTAAGAGTTAACGCTCTAGATTATTGCATAGAAATGTATGAAAAATATATGGAGTTCCTCAAAAGAGTATACTTACTTAGTAACTTTATAATAATATAAATTCGCTTTATTTGACATCTGTTAGTATTTCAGCACCGGAGGATGTAATTAAAATTGTATGTTCAAACTGAGCTGCCCGAGAGTTGTCTACTGTCGTGGCTGTCCAGCCGTCGTCCTGTATTTCTACTGCCTCCTCCTGTCCTTGGGAAAGAATTGGCTCAACAGTGAAAGTCATTCCTTCCTCCATAACACCGGGATAATTGTAATCTTAATCCGAAACATGAGATTTATAGTGTCCAGAAGATAATCTTTGAATTCTTTGTAGCAGCGTACGTACCGATGTGATAAATGTCAGGTGGTCCGTGAAAGTATTCCCCTATTCCGTGCCCAGTGAAGGCAGGAATCACAGTGAAGCCTTTCTCTTCGGCCATTGATTGGATTGCCTTCCCTGTCATAGGTTTCAGCGTAACATTCGAGATTTATGTATGAAACAAAGAAAAATAATTATTACAACGTACCAATATTTTGAAAAGGAACTTTGGGACCACAAATGTGGATGCCTTCATACAAGCAGTCTTTCGCCACCTGTACAAGTCGATGACCAATGGGGTCGACATTTCCTACTAAAACAGTCTCAGAGCAGTCTCCGTGAAATCCATTTAAAAAGACCTATGAAAAAAAACTGGGCTAGAATAGAATCTAACTAATTTTTAGTGTTTCACGCCTACAGTCACGTCGATGTTGATGATATCACCGTCCTCCAGTTTTCGCTCATCAGGAATCCCTATTTGTTCAAATTTGTTTAAATTCAGAGCCAAAGCTATGACCCAGCGTCACTTTTGAAGAAGGATTAACAGTGAAATCTAGTCTGACCGTGGCAGGCGACGTTGTTAACTGAAGTACAGATGGACTTCGGGAATCCACGATAATTGAGCGGCGACGGATAGGCACCCTTCGATATAATGAGGTCATGAGCAAATTCATCTAACTGGTCCGTTGTGACTCCAGGCTAAAAATTAATGATGGAAATACCTTCTTGTAAAATTCAACCCAAAGAAAAAGTGTAGATGACTCACTTTTGCTTGAGCTGAAACTGAGGTCAGCACAATTCTGGCTAACTGACAGGTTTCCCTGAGTTTCTGGATTTGTTCTTTTGATTTGATCTCTGGCTCACGCCGAATCGGAAGACTGCTTGAATTGTTTTGGATGTAGGAGTTTCTGGGAAGGCCAGTCTTATAGTATTCTGGTTTCGGAATGTTCGCCGGTATTTTTCGGTGTTGACTTTGAATTCCGGATGATGTGCTGTTTGGGTCCACGGTTACTACCTTGTAATTCCCGAAGTCCCTTTAATCACAAAAATGAAAGATTATTTCCAATTCCTTAATGGCTGTATAATACATAATATTCCAGCTTACGCTCCGAATTCTGCAGTGATTACTTCAGAAGGTTCGATGACTCTTCTCGGCCAGTCTTTTTTTGAATGTTCGACCTTGGGCTCTGCTGTCAGAGAAAGTTTTCTAGACTGATGAATTTTAAACGGCTTGAAGCAGGTTGGCGGAGATTGGCAGTGTCTACTAGGTAAAGATAGCTCTCCCATAGACCTGGCTAGCATCAGATTCAACGTAGATAACCGCATCTTCTATCTGACTTCGGAATTCCAATTGCAGGGTTTGGCCTACATGCACTGTAGAAATCAGGACTCAAATCTAAATCACACATTGTTTTTCAGATAGAACTTAAATACTTAATGCCTAAAAAAATTAATTATTACTGCTTAATTTAGCTAACCGGCATTTAATCTGCCTTTGACTTACAAGGTGATTCCGAAGTGCAACTGGCCGTATATGAGCGATGTCCTGAAAATAATGGTAAGCCTGGCCCTTTGCGTCTGAATGGAAACCAGTTTCCTTAAAATTCAAGGTCTATGGAAGTCCTATAGTTTACGTTTTCAGGAGAAATTCTGGCGATCAGCCAACTATTGTACTTTTGTCTATAGTCCTCGTGTCCACAGCAAGTGGAATGATGTCACTGTCCGGAATCACGTTCCGTATTCCTGGTTCTAAAATGACAATGATATAAACACGTGGACCACCAGTATAATTTATTGGAGAATCAGAAATCAGCTGCTGAAATAAACATTGCACTGTGGAAGCCTTCGCGGGAAGATGGACTTTGAAGTTGTCAGACACAGCCAGCTGTTTGTCAATCGAAAGTGGACGAATCGTCGGACCGGTGTTTTTAAGCCTACGTGTTCATTTGATGAAAGTCGGGCAGAATTTGACCTGGCTGATCTTGGGTCAACTGCAAGTGGATGTCAGCTAATTATTGACTTCAGAGTGATTTCTCACTTCCCAGCCGCGTGAGGAAGAGTACGTTACAACCTCAACATGGGATTTCCGGAAACTGATGGATGGGCTAAGCTCTTGTCCGTTCTGCTCATTATGAGTTCATCAGTCATTCAAGTATTAATCAATACTTCTCAACCTGAGCCTTACATGGATGAAGTGTTCCATGTCCCCCAGACGCAGGAGTTCTGTAAAGCTAATTTTTGGAAAGTAAGCACAGTATAGTTGTTCATCCAAAAAAAAAAAAAAAATCATTTTGTTTAGTGGGACAGTAAAATCACAACATTGCCTGGGCTCTATGTCATACCAAGTCTACTAGCCTTAACTGCTTCATACAACTGCTTCACTTCTTGGCTTCGCGCATTGAACATACTCTACACGTTGGGAATCTTTTGGACCTTTTACAACCTTTTAGAGGGTAGGGAGTTGGTAAGTGATAATGGACTTTTTCTATGCTGACCTCCTAGTCCTAATCAGCTATGAGGAATGAGGGATTTAAAAATGTATAAACCGTGTACTTCACATTAATTATAGGAAATGTCAAAAAAGCGACGAGCTTTCATGGCCTTCACATTGACCACCTTTCCTGTTAACTACTTCTTCACATTCCTGTACTACACAGACCAGCTCTCCACACTGTTAGTCCTACTAATGTTCCATTTAGCTCGAAAGGGTTCTATGTGTCTGTCGGCTCTTTCAGGTAAAAAAATAAGAATTTTGATTGCAGGAATTTAGAATTAAGTTGAATTTGAGTTGAGTTTAATGAAAATTGAATGTTTTCCTTCTGATTCCATAGGCGCTTTCGCTGTCTTCACGAGGCAGACAAATGTAATATGGGTTCTTTGGACTGCTATAGTGATCTCTTGGGACATACTCAAAGAGCGCCTACCAAAATTCATCAAGTCTGTGATAAATGAGCTCCAGTCACGGAACCCTCCTTCAACTCGCACTCCACGCATATCTGGAAATGGCAGAGAGCAAAATCAACGTCATAGCCTCATTGAAAGGTCTGTATTATTCGGATCACAGTGTGTCGTCAAGATCGCACCACAGGTCATGCCCCTTGTGATCGTCATGATAAGCTTTGCTGTGTTCGTCGTAGCCAATCAAGGAGTTGTTGTAGGAGATAGACAAGCTCATCAAGCCATCATCAACTTCCCTCAGATCTTCTACTTCTCACTTTTCGTGGGGTTCATGCTTTCTCCGGTAATAGTCTTGCACGGTTCGCTCCCGTTGCTTCAGCAAATCAGGAAGCACTGGACATTATTTTCTGCCTTGACTCTGTTTGGTCTGGTCATCGTACATTTCAACACAGTTGCTCATCCATATCTACTTGCTGACAACCGTCACTACACGTTCTACATCTGGAAAAGACTCTACGAATGGTATCCAATCACCAGATACCTCCTTGTCCCATGCTACATCGCAGTTTGGTTCTGGATTTGGACTGCTGTTCAATGGCATCCCGTTCTGTTCCATTTGTTCCTTCTGTGTTTTGCTGCGAATGTCGTACCACAAAAACTGCTTGAGTATCGTTACTTTATCATCCCCTATTACACGCTCCGTCTGGAAATGAAGTACACGGACTGGAAGCACTTGATTCCAGAATATCTACTCTATTTTTTCATCAATTACTTTACATTATATCAGTTCATAATGAATCCTTTCGCACAACATGGCGAGGTCTCAAGATTCATGTGGTAACGACGCTCGAAACTTCAGTATACAATTTTGGAAAAGAGGCATACTATTATTTTCGTGAAATTTTTGGGAAGGCTGAAGTATTGGGAAGCAGTTTTAGGCTGTAAAATTAAACTATAGGGTCGGGAGGGTTTAGAAAATGCCAGCGTGTAGTTGAAATCATATACGTGCGTGGGATCGATTCCTTCCCCAGATCAATTAAAGGTCATCCCGCCAGGTATGCTGTTAAAGACAGGTTCAGGTAGATGGTTGCCTAAAAAAGTTTTGCAGCAGTGTTTAGGAACTGTATTTTTTTTTTAGCCTAAAACACCTTTAAATTCCGGTTAATTATAATTAAACATCTGCAATTTTTTTCCAAAGCTGAACAAAGTAAAGAAAATAAAAGTCGTAAATTTTAGTACTAATTTTTAATAGGTTTAGATTTTTATATATTGTGAGGTACACGTGCGAGAGTGTTGTCAGCCATTGTAACTATTCATAACAAAATTTATTGTGAACAGAAGGTGTTTAATTTATAAAAGCCAATGACACATTTAATACTGCGTCCAGTGTTGCGCTTAGGTATGGAATAGTTTCACAGAGATGAATAACGATGTCTGAAATGAAAAACATGCGACTTCTGACATCATATACATCGTCATACATTAATTCAAAGCTTTTCTTCCCTCTACATCTGTGTCAAATTTAATTCCCCTTTTCATTATTACCGAAATAGAAAATGGAAGAGAACATATTTATTGCAGAAGCTGAAAATCAGGCCTTCTTTCCCTTGAAAAAAGAGTAATTTGTCACCTGCTGAGAATGTAGGATGAGATTTCCATGCAATCAGCTCTACAGCGGAAGAGCCAACCTATTGTATTTTAATCTCATGCAAAAATTAAAACTGTCATAGGCTTCTATTTCCGATTCAAAACAAATGGATTTTTTTTTATCTAATCATAATAGCTGTACATGCCAAAATGGAAATGCAAGCACGCCAAGGTGCCCCAGTTTTTTCATCCATGGGCTTTACTATACTGCTTCCCTCAACAATAATTTATTTTAGCTCTGCGTTTGCCAAATTCGGTCTGTAAAAATTTGCATGGAAAAAGTTTGAGTGAACTTGATGGAAGCAAACATTGTGAAGTAATCTCGTGAATCTGTTATATACCTTGCGTGCAGGGTTTCAGAACGTGTTTGATAATTCTCAAGCAACTTGAATATTTACAAGGGGCTTATTTCACAGAATCCATTCACAGTAAGTAATTTCGCCTTCACAAGTTTCCCAAACGGTAAATATTTCCTAACGAAAGCGAAAGTTTGTCCTATCTCAGTTTTTTATTGGCTGCTGAATACATGGCAGGCTATTTTGCTTTATATTCTATGTATTTATTCATTTTGATGAAAATTCTCCATTTAAAATCTTAGTTTAAAGCATCGCAGTTGACCTTCCTACGCTGTCATTAACTATGGTAGAAACACAAAAAGTAAAACGATTTTTTTTTGTTCGGATGATGTATAGACAAAGTCAAGCAAATTATTCGGGAGCCAGGATTAGAAATTTTTAATTTCTGGTTTTTCCTTTGCTTCCCTAGGTTTTGTGTGAAAAAAAAAGATCCAATTTTTTTACGTTTTTATCCCAAGGAGTGTAGAGAAAAGGGAGATGGGTCCTTGTTTTTATCCCAACTCTCTCTTTGCAGACAAAGGCCGCCTATAAGCTTTGGCTTTCACCATCTCCCACAGCAAGTGAAATTCAAATGTGGGGTAGAAAAGAGGTGAAAGAGAAAACTGATAAGCGGAAAATTACTTTTCACTAAAAATGAGTAGCATGAGAATAATATTGATTCGGGAATTTACTGTGATCACCGAGGGTGGCTTTTTTTTCTTATTTTTTGATTTCAAAGTCGTTAGCGGATTGACGTGTCCACGCGTGCCAGTTTTCCCAGGAAAGTAAAATACTTTGTAAGAGAATGAGTAAAGAATTAAAAGGAGAAATAATTTTCCTACTTGACATCAAATACGTTTTGTATTTGAGTCCAACCCTATGAAAATGAAAGCTTATGACAAAAATTCTAAGCTTGACCATCATTTCCCCCCGAAATGATTGGAAAGGTGGATGATTCCCACCATTCGTTTCTAAGGATCTTAGGATTTAGAAATAATTATTCAACCATTATTTTATTCTCTCTTGGTAAGAAATATAATTACTGCGTTGATTTTCTTGTTTTCAATTGTGACTTCTGTCTATTTCGGGTATATTCGGGTAGTAATGTGGGTATGGATAGAGGTTTACTTGGAAAAAACCGCATTGTGAATGAGTCCGGCACCAGCGTCAGTGTCAGTCTTGTTCCTTCCTTGCCTGGTTTGATACACTTTATACTTGCTTTCCCCCTGCTTGTTTTCAGCAACTTAAACTCAGGAACAGAAAGAGTCCACGTAGCATTACTAGTTCAGCTCTTGGAATTGACAGACGCTAGAAGCAGGTACTCTTTTCTAGCTCCAAAGAAACATATAGTACACTCCTAGGAGCAGACAGTATTATATTTCCAATATTCGTTCAAAGTTGAAACAATTGCCCATTGTACATTAGCGAATGACTTCCTAGTGATGACAATGGGGATTTCATTCCACTGAAATGAAGGTCCTTTTAAGAAACAACCCGACTGAGTCCTATTTCACTGTGCAAAAGTGGCTGTTCGAAATTCCAGACAAGTATTAAGTAATTCTATGGGATCGGATCTCCAGCTTTCCTGAAAATCTGAGGAAATACTAGATTTCTGAACTTGAAAAAGCAAGAAGCTTTTCCATATCTGCCTGGAGGAGTCAGGGAGAAGAGGCCCAGTGGGTACCTTTAGCCTCGAAGCGTCTCTGCGTGAGTCAAGTATATTGCATTATCCATTTCGCACAGCCGGCTTTTGTTTCAAGTAGTGGTCGGATACAGTATCTGACTCAAGCGGAGGATTTTACACTTCCTTCCCATTCAATTCTTAACTAGCTCTATGGTAATTAATTTCTTTTGATTTTCTCCTATTCACAATTCATTTCCTGGCTCCCATGTCAAACACTTCAGCTCATCACTTGGTTCCAAGAGTTTATAGGAACCGAATCGATTTTGTGATTAACTCCAGTTCGTTTTCTGGATTCATGGGCTGCTCATCCTACTAAATTGTACTTTTTCCTCTTTAACGCTCCTCCAAAATATGCTGATAGAGGGAGAAAAAAAATTGAAAGGTTAATGTTTCCACTTTTCCAAATCCGCCCACAGAAACTCGAGAATGCAGAAAGCGTCCTTTTCAAACTTACGCTTACTTCTATAATCTACAGATTTCATCTGCATTGCATTGTGTCTGAATTGGGAGCATTGCTCTATGTCATTTGTCATCCACTTCTTCATCTGGAAGAAACACTAGAAACTCTCGAAATAGGTTTCAAAGTAAAAGATTAGTGTTTTTCAACATACGCCTAGACTAGTTTAGCCTTCGCCGCTCATTAATCAGGCTTAAATACAGGGAATGAGGCTTTGAACTTCTTTCAATTTTCAGATAATTTCTTTTCATTCTGACCCAGCACTCGTTTGACGCATCACTTTGATTTTTTAATGTGAACCACATTTTGAAGATGACGCTGAGAATAATTTTACGTGAGGCAATTTAAAAAGGTCTTGAAGTCGTTAAAGAATCATCTATGGATGGATGGAGTCACTGTAGATCCTACAGTGTAGAATATCTCGTGTTAATTATAGCTCATAAAACTCTTAAAATTCCTTTCCTTATTAAAAAGAAATACCTCCCTTCTAGAAACTATGCAATGCATGAACAGCTACTCCTCTGGAATAGAAGAGCTTTGGTTAGAATTTTTTTTTTAATTTTTCCAACAAAGAGAAAATTGGCATCTGCTCCGAGGCTTTGTATCGCTAAAATTTCTGTAGCACTTCTCCAAAACAAAAATCCTTTACAATGTGCGAAACATGTAAGCTTTGTACAGCTTCACTATCTTAAAGTGATTGAGAAGAAAGTTTTCTTATGGGAGTTTCAATGAGATTGGTGAAAGTTACAATCCCGTAAGGACAATCCCCCTGTGTGTACTGTGTTTAATATGCACATCCAGTCAATATTTATATGTGGCATCCTAGAAAATAACAATGCACTCCTCGTGCATAGTAGCGTTGTCCGCGTTTACCTTGTATTGGAGTTTACGTATGGACCAGTCAATGCATATTTGCATATAATGACTGAATGTACATTTTAACTATAGCATATGAAAAATGATTACGTGCCAATTATGACTTAAGGTAGTTATTTTTAAGGCTTTCGTCACATTTGGAAAATTCTGCTTGACTCTTAGAGGCTTACAGATTACTCAAATTGAATGAGCGTCCTTCCAAATATTCAAATTTGCCAAGTACTAAGGCTCCGTCATGTCTAATTACCTTACTTTGCAACTCCGATGGTTTAAGTGATTAAGATGTTGAAATGGAAAAAAAATTACGGTGGATTAAAAAAATAGTAAACTACACTATTGTTCCGTCTTTTATTTATAAAATCAAAAGCTTTCCTGAAGAGTGAAGTAATTTTACAAAATCCCTGTTGTTCTTCTTCCCACTGGAATTTCGTAAAAACAAAAGAAGCCTAAAATCCAATTATTATTCAGTTAAGTGAAGTGTTTTAAATTATTCTTTTCTATATTTCTACTTTTGGTGCTGTCAGTGTTTCGTTTTATTGGTTTCTTTTTGGAATGGGGAATAAACATGCGATGCCTTGGGTGTGGATTTTGATAAAAAGTTCAATGAAAGTAAACGTATCAAACGGACGAAAAAGGAGCTCACTGAAACAAAATTAATTTAATTACACCTCACCGCGACTATAAACGGTTCCGGACGTTGGCTGTGTATTTGTCTGCCTTCAAGAAATTGGATTGACATTAATTTGCGAGGTCGAGAAAGAAAAGAATAGGAACAAGAAGAATGTACAGCCTATTCCAATTTAAGTTTTCTCGGAGAAAGTTTTCAACCTTTTTGAAATTGAAAAAACCAATATTTCTAAATCGCTTTTCAGCAGGACGACTTCAGAATTGTACTACGGTTAAAGCTGAATTAATTGAAGCGGAATTATTTTTAAAAAAATTTGAAAAGTCAATTTTAAAAAAGTGGAAAACTTTCTTCGAGGAAAGATCTAACAGCCTGTATTTTTTCTCTAAAAACCTGCGCGATTTTCCTCTGCGTGCTGGGCAAACCTAATTGGCTCGACTCTTTTTTCGTTCGGACGATACAAATATTTTCTCCTATTTTTATTTTGCTTTGAAAGGGATGGAATATCTACGTGTGAGTAATTTTCCAAACCATTACAATAATAGTAACTCAGGCCCAGCACATTTTACATTAGTGAAAAGTGATAATTTTCGGGTGGGAGGGTAATACGGGACACGCCATATTTCAGATGGAACTTTCACCGCGTGTGTCGACAGGAACAGACGCCTGGAAAACACCAGGAGTATCTATACAGTATTTCAGTAAAACCAAAGTTGATTAGATAATAGAAACAAGAGTGCTCAACTTACTCCCCGTATGTAAAGTTCGTTAGGACAAAATGGCCCGTTCTTCATCATAAGCGTTCCTATCAATTAGCAACATGCAGCGTGTCCAAACATAATACAGTAAAATCCGCTTAAAGCAACACAGTTTGGGAGCCAGGAATTCGTGTTGCTGTAAGCGTTTGTTGCTATACGCGTAAAACAACAATTATGTTGCTACAAAAATCAATAAGGAAACTCGCGTGTGTATGTATATTAATAAGAAATGGTAATGGTAGTCAGCAGTCAAAACAAGATCTTCCGACGGATTTCAATTAAACTTGGTCTTGGTGACATAGTTAGTTCTAACCATTACCTCCAGCTTTGGTACGCGACAAAAGCGGGGTATTGACCTTAAGTGACATATACAGGTCACCAAATGTCATTTGACCTCATAGATCTGACAAGCAAAAATCCATTGTGTCCTGATTTTAAAAATTCACCACGCTTGACAGTTGCGGCTTGATACATGGCATTCTGAGGTCACTAATTTTTTTCGTAAGCTTTTAGTTAAGACCTCTGGCCGCCATGTTTTGGTTCAAAAAGGTCAAGTTTGGTACGCTTTTAGAATCAGGAGACCAAATTCGATTCGAGTATCCTGTTCCTCGTCTACGACCTATAGTGACCCAAAAGGTCACAAAAGGTCAATGCTCTTCCGCTCCGTACCAGATGTGGTGG
>JABASM010000214.1:0-29066 GCA_019776545.1 Brachystomella parvula
TTTTTTTTTGTTATTTTAAAAAAGTTGAGTTATGACACAACCTGCCTTGGACATAACCCGTTAAAGCACTGAATTCTCTGGTTGTCAAAGAACCTTGTTACAAATATATTTATTTGGTGCCTGTTTTTTTTAAGAAAGATTTCAATGTAACAACAAACTGATTGCACTTGTTGCCTTTCCTTTGCTTTGTGCTCGAAGTAACTGCACCTCTGAGCTGTATTAAAAAGCACTACATGGTTGGACGCTTTCGCAGAAAATACATTTTTTAGCAAAAAAACATCTGGTTATCTTGCAAAAAGAACAATAAAAAGCACTATTTAAAAAAATTTATTTTGAACTCACAGGCCTTCGTGAAGTCATAATTGAAAACTTTTCTTAGAAAGAGGTTAATGCTATACACCTCACCTATTACAACCGTTGTTTGTTAAAAACTTCTAAAAATATTACAATACAGCCACGTTGGTTCCAGTCCGTGGCTTAGTCACAATGTGTGTATGAGCTACCTTTCTTTAGGGGCGCTAACTTGACGCCATATGGAGTTTTATACATGGGTGGCTAACTCGGGGCGCTAACTTGACGCCTGATGGAGTTCTATACATGGGTGGCTAACTCCGGGTGCTAACTTGACGCCTTATGGAGTTTTATACATGGGTGGCTAACTCGGGGCGCTAACTTGACGCCTTATGGAGTTTTATACATGGGGGGCTAACTCCGGGTGCTAACTTGACGGACCCGTCGAGTGCGAGCGGTGGGTTGGTGAGGTTCTCTTGTCGAGTCGATTTGCTTTTGCCTCAGACTCATGAGAGATCGCAGGTGCACTTCTTTCAGGTTCAGAGGCTTTTAAGATGCTGGACTTAATAAATTAGAAGAGGTAAAAGCAGTAAATAATAATATTAATTATTTTCCACGTGACTACTACACCTTTATCTTTTGCAATCATAAAAAGATTGTATATTGCATTGCATCTAATCTGTCGTAATTTTTTCTAGTGCCCGGCCTGTATGTTTTGCTGATTTTTGCGGTCCAACTCCGTCTGCGTGGTATTCTACCAACACACAGGTAAAATTAATTTCAAAGATATCTTATACTAAGACTAAATTAGCCAAGCATCCTACTTAACTGTATCGTAGGAGATGCCAGTGAATGATTTACGCAGTCGATTCATCACGGTTTAATCGTTTTATTTTTGTGCTTCCTTTATCAGACTTTTTTCCTCGTACTCACCGCACCGCTGACCTTCGATAGACTCAGAATGTCCGGGCTTGTAACAAGAATGGTGTTAACGGCAGCGTTTGGTGCAGTATGTGCCATTGTGACCTACTTTGTAACGAGACCACAACCTGAATCCCACCACCATCGACGGCGAGCCAGTTCCCCACCCCCGCGATCAAACCGTTGGGAAGAAGAGTCAGACAATGAAGGATCTCGAACCACTCGTCGTCCAGCACCACCACCAAAGAAAGAGGAGTACCAGTGTACCATCTGCTTGGGCGACTATTCAGAACTGAAGCTCGCTGGGAGGGAACTTTCTTCAACTGAATGTGGACACATCTTCTGTACCACCTGTATTTTGGAATACCTTCGACGATCCGACGACGGTTGTGGGGACTGTCCAATCTGCCGTAAGAGACTAGATTCTAATAGTATCAGGAAAGTTTACCTTACTTAATTAATCGTTTAAAGCAACATGGCAGCTCAAACCAAAAGATTAATCATGAAAAAACGCTCTTTCTTATAGCATTAATTATTACGTTCTCCTAACCATTAAGCTTCCTTAGACAAAGCGGATGGTTTGTACAGTATACATTAATCTCACGTGTAGATGCTGATCAAGGATCCTCAGCATGCATCTGCACTCAAGTGAAGGCTACCGTTATTGCGGTAGAGCGAGCGGTAGAGCTCTACTATTTCTATAATTAGGAATTAGGGCTTAAGATCTTCGAAAAAAATGTGATAACCTCAAACGATGTTACCCTATTAAACCTTGAGTATTCTAACTCAATTTTCAGTTGTATAATTTTCCTCTGATCGATCTCTTAAACATGAATGATGATTTTTAATTAATAATTTCACTGATAATTAGGAATACTGATATAGAGCGTAGAATAGGGGTGACGAGTTGTAACCGGAAATCATGTATGTGAAATAATTTAAGACGCAGAATTTTGACGAGAAGCGGGCCGGATGTAAGGTTCTCCTCCATACTTCCTCCACTCCTTCTCAAATTCACTGTCTAGAATTTCAGCCCCTCGTTTCCGTGTGAGTCCTGTTTCCCTTAATTTCAGCTCGCACATATGCATGTCATCTCGACCTAAGAAATAATTGAGGTCATTTAAATGCCTTGTTACTTAAGCGATACTAGTGCATAAACTTACCTGCAAGAAGGACAGCGGGGGGTCTCCCTGCATGTACCTCGATCTGACGAGCAATGTACTGCCCATCAAAATGAGCCCACCAGTACCCAGTGTTGTGACCATCCTGACTAAATGGAACCCGGAAGTATCGCTCCGTTCCATTGCCTGGGGGTGTTGGGGAGGGAGACTGTGGGTTGTTGCTGAATGTATTTTGGTAGACTGATTTTGGAGCCCTCTCACCCATGTCCGTCGCTCCGCCCTTAGCCCCACTGTTCTTTGCTTTCCATGCATGGTAGACTTTGAGCCGCCGATGAAACTCCTCCCTGAATATTGAAACAGAGATCAGGCAGGTCTAATCAGCGCATTTTCTGTATAGAATATTACCTGCATGCTTCCAGCAGATCCATGTCGCAGGATGTATTGATCGTATCTCTCAGTTCCGAATATTTCCAGCCGCTTAAGTCATATTTTTTCCCGGCTTTTGATGCTGTGACTGGATTCGAACGCTTGAGCTGGATCCCAGTGTCTGATGAATCCACGGTTAGATTTGACTCTTGGGCAAGTCTGAAGGCCATTTCCGTATCACGACGGTCCTGCTCGCTGGCAGCGGTGAATCCACCTATCAACCCTTCCTGCCTTGTCGCTTGTCCATTTTGCTCTAATTTATTTTTCGTAGCCGCAGCAGCAGCTCTAGCCTCTTCCTCCTTCCTTCGTGCTTCAATCTCCATTTTCCTGTACGTAAAAAAATGGATACTTCCAAAAAAAAACTGAAAGGTGCTTCTTGTATGGTCATTTACCGTTTACGATTTTCTTCTTCGAGGTGACGCTGCTTCTCTGCTTCCTCTTTCTCGCGCTTCTGTCGCTCCATTTCTTCTTGGATTTTTCTTGCCTTGGCCTGCTCTTCCGCATTTTTCTCAGCTTCAACACGGTGGCTAAGGATTTTAATTAAAGAATCACAGCGACTCAGCAGATCCTGATACAATTTCTCAACATCCTTCTCAAGGATTTTGTCATTTCCCTGTAAGAATTGAATTTTTTGATACTGCATAGCGTGCTGAAACCAATTTCCAGTATGTAGCAAGCTCACCTTGATTGTTTGAATTGCCTTAGTCAAGTCACCCTGTAGCTTCTCAACGTCTTTCCGACTTGACTCTCGATCTTTCTTGAGCTTTACTACCGTCTGACCCATTGCAGTAATTTGTCGGTTCAAATTCCGGATTTTAAGAATTCCTCTGTACCTGGGCCTGTGTTTCTTCCGTGCCTGGTGCATTCTCACCGTCTTCTGAATTATCACCAGTTTTTCTTTTCGGTAGAGAATTTTATTTTTCACTGAATTCAAAAAGAAAAATTAAATAAGCGTCTGCACACACAAATCCGCACATGTATTTCAAGGGAAAAAAAGTAAAAGCTTTAGCAGAGGTATTTCAGATCGGTTCCATGAGAAAATCCCCAAACAAAAATCCCCAATGTGAAAATCCCCAACCTGGAAAAATCCCCAATATTGCGAGAATCCTCTATTTCAAAATTAAAAGTTTCGAACGACTGTTTACGTCAAAGGACAGTTTTTAATAAGGAAGCAGTCTCTTAACGGTAAACAGTCCCTGCAAACTTCTAATTTTCAAATTGGGGATTTTCACATTGGGAATTTTTCTTTTGAAGATTTTCACGTGTCACCTTCAGCATCAAAGTAAATCCAGGATTTTCACTTACGTTTCACAGCAGAAAGTGCAGCGTACTGTGTCTTCTTCCACTTTGACTGGACGATCCAGCGCGTGACAGTAGAGACCATTTGGACGAGTGACTCAGGATCATTTCTCATGATCTGGTCAAACTCCTTAAACTTTCCAGGACGGAAGAAGACACGCGTGAGTCCAAACCTGAAGTCCTCTTCGGATAAGCCGAGAGCCTTGAACAGAGCCCTGCAGAAGAACCGTGGGTCGAGGGAAGAGAGCTTAGGTGGGAGTAGGTTTTTATAGGTTGAGTAGAGAGACGCAAACTGAACTCGCGACGGATACCCCTGGAAATCAGTTTGAAGTTAATTTAAATTGAATTCGTTTCTTAGGTGTAAAGTCGTTTTCATAGATTTCGATTCCTCGCACCTTCTGCATCAGCTCCAGAACCGAAGTCATCCCAGCCGACTGTAGCTGTGACAATATTTGACCCCCCTCGAATTCCGATGGTACCATTTTTGCATTTGGTTTGATGCAGCGTATAAAGGAAGTCCCAGTTCCTCTTAATTTCTCCAGAAGCTCGCTCAGTTGAGTCCTAAATTTAGAAGCGACGCTTACATAGACAAGTTTCCCTTTCTGCTGCTGCTGCTGATTGGAGAGTGAGAAGAGTCCCTTTAGAAACGGGTTCTTGGATTCTTGGACCAGCCCTTCGAGGGAAGCATGGAGGGCGTCATTGTTCTTCTCAATAAATTGTGTAGTTTGATAGCAGACAGCTCCAGCAAAGTGTCGGACTAGGAATCCTTCTTCATCACGAATTTCACGGTGTTCCTTGATTTTGGATTTTCGGGGGAGAGCCAGTCGGAAGTGGTTGGGGAATGCTTTGTGAACTTCAGAAGTGAAATGTGTTGGAGATGGTTTTGGTAATTTCGACTCCTCGTCCAGTATCGACAGAATGCCGAGTTTTGGAGATTCAATCAGCTCAATACAATCTGGAAATCAAAAATGTTTATTTTGATCAAGAACTCAAACTATCTCAAAAATCTTGCAAGCACTACTATTAGCACACTGATGAAGAAAAATCAATTCATTCAGTCCAAAATCTATAGTTTCTCGGTTGCATTTCAATTTCTGATTTTAAAATTTTCTGATTTTAAAATTTTCTGATTTCCAAATTTTCTTTAGATTTTTGAATTCTCAATATTTAAAACTTGAGATTTTCAGTTTTCGGCCAACTACCAAGGTAGAATCCTGGACTTCTAAAATTTTTCGTTCCTCGAATTTTCTATAACTAAATTTTTTGGGTTAAAGCTTTCATTGAATCAGATTCTGAAATAAAAAATGTTTTCCAAGTTTGGACATGGATGGACAGATCCTAAAGCATATACGGCTCCGCCGGTGAATTCATCTCTCTTGAGATTCGACCCACCTGCATTATCAATGTACTCGATCCGATCCACACCCAGGCCCTCCTTTTCATACAGCGTCTGTTCATCACTGAGGACTCTCTCGTTGAAAAACTGCTGGAGTTTCTCGTTACAGTAGTTGATACAGAATTGCTCAAAGGAATTGACCGGAAAAAACTCGAACCCTGCAATATCCAGTACTCCAATGTAGGTCTGGGAATCCTTGAATGGAAGTGACTGGTTGATCCTGTGTACAATATAGTCAAAGAGTCGAGAGTACATTGCTTTTGCAAGGGCGTCTCGTGCATTATTCGCTTCGTAAACTTTCAGCATCACCCTGCATCAAAACAAAAAGGAAAAATAGACTCAGTTTAAATGAAAATTCATTTCTGAAATTTTGGACAACTTACATGATCACTGTGCCCTTAACACCGCCTTTTGCTGCCTGCATCACTCTCGAGGTAAGGGATTGCCGTAATTCGTCTTGATCTACCCCTAAAAGTCCAGAAACCATTTTCAAGGCTGACTCCGAGGCGTCCGTAACCCTATTTCAAAATACAAGTTCCAGACATGCTTAATTTCCCCAAAAATTTCCCTACCTGCATCCTCCACGTTGATCATCAGGATCATCCTCAAACTTTACATTGCCTAAATGAAGTACCGCCGCGACCACGGTGTAGATTGACATTCGGTCGGCATCACTCAGCCCAAACCGGCCTAAGGCCTTCTCCAATTCTGAAAAGTCTTTGAAATCATCAACGATGGGATCATGGAGCGTAGCTTTCGAGGAATCTGAGCCGAAGAACTGCTTGCAGCCCTGCCGCAAGTAGTGGAAATCACTGAGTCCTAAATTCGTCAAGCCCAGTTTTTTCTTGAGGTCAGGCTGGCCCCCAGCCAGGAGCTGGTAGAAAATATGGTAAGTTCGTTCTTCTGGACCCAGAGTACAAATTCTGCAAAAAAAATTAAATTAATATAGTATTGAATCTTCATTTTGAAGAAAATCAAGTTGGCAAAGCAGCATCTGCTTATGAATCATGTCAGGCTGAAAAAATGTCAGTTTGGACCCGCGTATGAGCTTACCTGGATTTTTCTAGTAAATAATGAGATATGAATCCACCGGTTACCCTGTAGCTCTTCTCGAAATGGATTTCAATGAATTTCCCAAAACGGGAGGAATTATTGTTCCGTGTCGTTTTTGCATTGCCAAATGACTCCAGAACAGGATTCGCTGGAATTCAAAAATCAAAATAAAAGATCTTAGTTTCTGGTAAAAAAAATTAATAATATGGGGAAAAAATGAATTAAATCTAAAAAAAATTAACGAAAAAATGGTGAAAACTACCATCTAGAATTTTCTGCTCAATCGTCCCAGCAGTAGACCCCCACGAACCACAGAGATACCGGAGAATATATTTTGTAGACTCAGTTTTCCCTGCCCCTGACTCCCCTGACACGATGATTGACTGGGACTGTTTCGTGACCTTCATGTCACGGTAAGCCTTGTCACCTGTTAATATTTTCATAAAATCAAACACGATCTTCCCAATAACGAATCAGAAACAATCTGTTTACCAATTGCAAAGACATGCGGAGGCAGAGTTCCCAACGATCGACCCTGGTATCTTTTTATCGTTTCTGAGGAGTAGAGGCCCTTGATTTTAAAATACGGGTTAACAGCAATCAGCATATTTGCAATGTAGGTCTGTATGAAGAAAATTGACAAAAATTAACGCTGCAAGGCAAATGGTTGGATTTCCGAAGCAGGAATATTATGCACTTACATAAATCTGATTTCGCTGATACCGGAGCCGAACATTGTTGAGGAGCGTTGCTTCGTTGAGGTACATAAGGGAGCAGTTATCATCATAGTCTTCTGTTGAATTATCTTCAGCTGGGTAAACATACTCATATGGTACAGCGACATGAGCTGGAGCTCGCCCCCGTCCACCTCCTACTGGGGAATCCGGTTCTACTGTCACTTTATCCGAGCCCAGGTCCACAATTTGCCCAAGAATGAATCCTTCCTTTGGATTTGAGACCCAAACTTTCTGAGACGCCATGAGAAGGAGATGGTCTTGAAGTGCAAATTGATTTTGATTAGACTTCATTTTCAGAATTTGTGGCCTGAAGACCCTGGTTTCAATTTCAGTTTACTATCCAGCCTAACGTTTCTTTAAACGCTTAGGTTTTTTAAAAATTAGACGAGGAAATTACAAATGGGATCCCTCCCCCTCTACGCTTTCCGACTGACTGACTCAAGAGACCGGAAGAAGTGATTTGCTGGTGGTTGCGCTGCTGCTGGTGCTGGTATCACAGGTGCTCTTCTGATGGTGATTGAAGAGGTAAAAAATTTTGGGATAAGATAAAGTAATCATCATCCCAGAATTTACACTGTGAAAACCCTCCCCCATGCTTTGGTAAAGCACAAAGGCTATAAAGCTGAAAAAAAAGGATCCGTCTATCTTTTATTTTCAAACTTTTAATGCAGAACGGCGAAACTTTATTACTCTGAAGTAGTATAAAAAAAATCCAACAATGGAAAAGTTCATTTCCTAGAGTACATAATAAGGATTAGCAGAAAAGAAATTGCAATATGCTCATTTTGGCATTGTTGCTTATTTTCTTCCTGCCTAGGCCTACACATGCATGAGAGATGATGCGTTGAAATGGAAAAGGAGATCGAAGATGAAAAGAATTTTTGCAGTAGCCTTATGAGCTAGGTGTCCGGAATTAAAAAACAGAAAAATTATTAAAGCATGGCGTACTTCCGGATTTTCCCGGAAGTATCAATATTTCATTCAAATTAATAAAATGGAATGTGCAGCAGACCTTGCAATAGTAAAAAATAATCTGGAAAATGCAAAGCAAGTTCATTTTTGCTATCAGAAATATAATTATCTTTCGGAAATTCAGAAATCACGTTCTGATTTCTGAGTGATGATGCGTTCTTGACGTCAAACAAGCAGGGATTACAATTAGGACCCATTGAAAAAATGAAATTGCTTTGCGGAATTGCTTTTCAAAATAGGAGTTTACAGTTCTAGCTCTTATACTTCCCAAGTATTAATTTCGATTTACTCTTGCAGAGACTGGCCACAAGCTTGAAGTTGAAATGAAAGAAGACGCTTTTGAAAGATTGAGGTGAGGAGGCCAGGTATACTGAAGTCATGGTGTTCGTAATGAGGAACAAGGGTTCCTTCATGATTCCAATGACAGATCATTAGGGCAGAAAGCGTGTAGCCTACTGAATTTAATTTCTGTCACTAATTACCGCATCGTGCTCACTAACCTACTACTCCTGCTCCTTTTACGAATCTGGATTTAATGCTGTCAGGATTTTATATTATAGCTTACCTCGGACAAGATCCATATTTGACTGTGCCGTAGCCTTAGGCGTGGGTGGTGGAGCTTGTGGCAATGAGTTCCGCTGGTGGCTCATCTTGACTCCATTGTTATTACTATTGTTGTTATTGTTTGTGGTACGTACTCCATTTCCCACAGATTTTCCGTACATTTTTTTTACTGTCACTAATCCACAAGATATCCCCAAAAATAAAAAATTAACGACAAAGCATACTGTCAGAACGATATTCAATGGGAGCTGAAGACAGTATGAATAGACCAGACACCAAACACGGCGGAATCACGTCTTGAATTTTATTTTCACCAATTGGTTCTTCTCACCAAGTCAAATCTGAGTTAATGAAGGTTGGATGATTCACTTGAATTTGAAAGGCAATACAAGGCCAATGAAAATTAGCTGCCTCCGGTAGGCCTATGTTCCACAGAAAATGATACCCTGACCCTCAAGGTCTCGAAGTTTCACAAGCAAAAGGGCCCAAAAAGTGAAGACAATTTTTTTCAGAAAAATATTATTGAAAATTTGAAGTTACTACCTGTAGGAAGAAACCTTGCATGAATTCTTAAAAATTGTGATCACTGGATTGATAAAGAATATTCCTGTATTTACGAGAGCGTTTTCTCAGGAGTATGTTTTAAAGTACTGAAGATCAGTTTACAGTTTGGGTGTTTGGAATTTGCAAACACCTGGGATGGACGATGATGACTCAAGCAAAATTACCCTGCTGAAGCCCCAATCCTTTACTACCCCAGTCCTGAATTTTTGCTAATGCTCCCCACTTAAGAAAAGCCATGACACATGGGATGATGGAAATGGAATAAGACATAGCAATAGGAGAGAAGCCGTGGGAACGCAGGCAAAAATGATCACGCAACGCCAATACTTGGTCATCCCAAAATGGTAATTGGAACAATTCGGCGAAAAATGGAGAATCCTAAGTTTTTTGTAGACATTTTTTTTTTTGATAGATTATGCAATGCACTACGCGAAAAAATTAATTTGGAGAATTGAAGGATCATTTTTTAACGCTAAATCAATCAGATCAAAAACCAATTTCTGAGGCCAGACTCGAAACCAAAACCAAAAAAATACGCAGACGCAACTTGCAGCTGGCGCAACTAGCGGCATGCGCTAGCGGGAATCCGGTTGCGCTCTGAGATTTTTGAGAAGCGCAATTGCGGATTGCGGTAGCACCTCGTTCAGAAAAGCCGCTAGTTGCGCTAGCGGTTTCGCCTTTCCTTTGAGTAAAGTCAACGTTAATAGAACCTTTCTATTAACCTTGGCAAAGCCCCTTGCGCCAGCGGTTGCCCCTTTCCCTTTGAGGGTAAAGCCGCTAGTTGCGCCAGCGGTTACCATGTTTTGGTTGCGCTAGCGGTAGCGCCTGCCGCAACAAATTAGGTAACACTGAAACCAAGCACCTGATGAGCAGATTTTGCGGCAAATGCATTTGAGTTTGAGTTCAAGATTTTTTCAGATCGGGACCACGATCACCTGGCTGCAGCTGCAAAATTGTCGAGCAGATTTTTGTCTGATGTAATTTATCTTTTGTCAACACGGAATTAGTGTGTTTGTAACTGAAGTTTGATTACCACATCCGGTAAGTATCTTTGTCAGGGCCACCTCTCTGTAAGTCAAACTCATCATGCCTTCCGTCGCAATCAAACGCGATGTCCTCTACGAAAAGCTGGGTCAAAAAATGAGTAAGTAACACAATACATGGCAGAGGTTAATCAAGTTAATTTGTCCCTTGACATGCTTACTTTGGTTTTTATAGCGGACGAAGAGTTCGATGTTCTCTGTTTTCAATTTGGGATTGAACTGGATGAAGTCGTAAGCCATTTATTTCATAATTAGTCGGAGAACTCGAAATGAACCCGTAACCCTGAATTCTACTGTTTAATTTCAGTTCGTAGATCCGAATGATCCTAAAGGTGTAGTGCAGTATAAAATTGACATTCCTGCCAATCGCTATGACCTACTATGCGTTGAAGGACTCTCAAGGGCTTTGCTTGTATTCCTGCAAAAGTAAGTGAAGGTAATTTGAAGGCAGTGTCAATGATGATTATTTGAACCCTTACAATATTAGGATAGAAGCTCCTGTTTACAAAGCAGTTACTCCAGCCACCCAAATCAGAACAGTGGTGAAAGCCTCAACAAAAGGTGTGCGTCCATATGTTGTCACTGCTGTCATTCGAAATGTGACTCTGGACCAAGTAGCCTATGACAGTCTCATTGAGCTCCAAGAGAAACTTCATCATAATATTTGTCGGAAGCGGAGCCTTGTGGCCATTGGCGTTCATGACTTGGATACACTGACACCACCGTTTGTCTACTCTGCCGATCCTCAGACAGAAATCAGTTTCATACCATTGAGTCAGGAGAAGTCCTTCCGTGTCGATGAGCTCCTTGTCTTCTATCAAACCAGTCCTCATTTGAAGCACTATCTTCACATCACAAAAGATGAACCACTTCATCCTGTGATTCGAGATGCAAAGGGTGTTGTCGTCTCAATTCCACCAATCATCAATGGAGATCATTCGAAGCTAAGCATGGCAACTAAAAACATTTTCATCGAGTGTACTGCTACGGATTTGACTAAAGCAAATATCGTCCTGGATATTCTGGTCACCATGATAAGTGAGCATGCGAAAACAAAGTTCGTAGCTGAAGCCACGTCGGTTTTGTATGAGGAGACGGGAGACGTGAAAACCTATCCTTCGCTAGCCTACCGAAAGGAATCTTTGGATGTCAAGAGCGTAAATGAAATCATTGGAATTGAGTAAGAGCAAATGCATAAATTCTAAACAAACGATTTGAGAAATGAAAACTAACGAATTTAATCTTTACAGCATTTCTGCCGAAGAAATGGCCCAAGGATTGAGCAGGATGACTCTGAAGTCCAAAGTCTCCAAGGCTGGTTTACTGGAAGTCGAGATTCCACCTACGCGGCATGACGTAATTCACAGCTGTGATATTGTTGAGGATGTCGCCATTGCCTACGGGTATGACAACATTGAAATGACTCTACCAAAGACTGCAACCGTAGCTGAACAGGTAACTCCATAATTCTTCAATAGTGTTCTCCATAAGCTTAAATCATCGTTTTTCAGTTTCCACTAAATAAACTTACGGATCAGTTGAGAGAAATATTGGCACAGGGTGGATTCACCGAAGGGCTCACTTTCTCACTGGTAAGCTCAATTTTTTTTTCCACTCCGATTTTCATTCGCAGATAATTACGAAGAAATCATGACTTGATTTTTTTTCCAGTGTTCAGTGGACGACGAATGTGAGAAAATTCGATATTCAAGGGAAGAGAAGGAACCGACTCTGGCTAGAATTTCAAACCCGAAAACCCTTGAATTTCAAGCAGCAAGAAATTCACTGCTACCTGGTAAAACTTAATACTTTGTAATAGTACGCTGAATGAAAGTTTGTAATTCGCATTTAATTGTAGGACTGCTGAAGACGATTCAAGCAAACAAGAAAATGCCTCTGCCTCTGAAGGTATTCGAAATATCTGATGTCGTTCTTCTCGATGGAACTCAAGGTAATTATTCGGCTGATTTCAATTCTCAACCGCGTTTTTATGCTGTACCTCCATTTCCAGACACCGGGGCACGAAATGAGCGAAGGTTGTGTGCACTTAACTACAATAAGCAACCAGGGTTTGAAGTGATTCATGGTTTGCTTGACCGTGTGATGCAAGTACTAGAAGTACCCTTCCACCCTGTTCAAGGATACAGTTTACGAGCAGCTCAGGGTAGGTCACCGTCTGAGCCATCGAAAAAAGAAATTAGTTTCACAATTCTGATTCATTACTTTAGATCCTACCTACTTCGAAGGTCGCTGTGCAGAAATCATATGTAAAGGAGAAGTAATTGGAAAGTTGGGGGTCCTTCATCCAGAAGTACTGGGGAATTTCGAACTCAATATGCTTGGAGCCGCTATGGAAATTTCTATTGAACACTTTTTATAGAATCCTTGTAGGATTTAATTGCTTTAATATTATGTAAAGTAAAGTTAATTAAAACCTCGGTGATTTGCAAATCCTAAAAAACAGGTTCCTACAATAGCTAATTCATCTTTTAATTACACATATTTAAAAACTGTATCTTTCTTATCATCTACGGTCTGCAGCTCTAATTTGATAGGACACTGGAGCCAGTAGGATAGGAGCTCCTCAGTATACCCAATCAGAAAATACATTTTACGTTGATTTACGCTTCTTGTAACTATTCCAGCTATCCGGATAAAATTATGCTGTCGCTTGATAATTATTTCTGAAGCGAAGAGATTATGCCATGTTCCAGTCATGAAGCGTCGGATAAAAACATCTTCTACAGCAGTCTCTGACTTTCGGAGTCCATAGTCGAAATTCGCTGGAAATCAGACAAGAGACGTTCATCAATTTGAACTACTACACAGTTCACCACCAAATTACTGTCAAGCTACCACTTACAAGTGTTATAAGAGTTCCAGGCCTTCCTGTGAGCAATGTGATGAGGTTTATTTGCTTCTTCGTAAGTAAGTGGTTTATCCTGCTTGATACTGACACGGAATCTACCGGATCTTGACTTATCCAGGGAAGCAGTAGTTGAAATTCCTCGGATGATGGACCAGTTCGCCGGGCAAATTGGAGCTACGTTCCGGAAGCTTGAATTAAGGATGAGCATCTTGATCCCTTGCAAAAAATCGGAAGGACGTCGGGTACTACTGTATTATTGTATTCACACAGAATAAGAAGGCTGAACAAAAACAGATCAGCTGATCACGATAAAATTAGTTTCACTTAGGCTGGGTGAGTATTTTCGGTAATTACCTTGAAACTGAAAGTGTGACTAGTCTGGCCTCTGGGGTGACAATAGAACGACCCAAGGACCTGACCACCTCAGCCAAGAAAATGAAAAAGGTCAACCGGCCAGACCAGACGTATAAAATTCTGATGTTAAAAATGTAAATGTTTTGAATTCGCACTTCCTCCTCCCTCCCGACGGGTCCGTCAAGTTAGCAACCCGAGTTAGCCACCCATGTATAAAACTCCATTAGGCGTCAAGTTAGCAACCTCAGTTAGCCACCCATGTATAAAACTCCATTAGGCGTCAAGTTAGCAACCTCAGTTAGCCACCCATGTATAAAACTGCATAAGGCGTCAAGTTAGCAACCCCGAGTTAGCCACTCACTCCATAAAGCATACAGTAGAGTATAATTTGAGCTGCTTGCTGCAAAAATTGGTATACACAGGCATAGGCCATGCCCCATGGCATGGGCCATTCGCCAATGATTTAGATTTTTGTAGATTTTCAGGTTCAAGATTTCTGAAAACTTAAATGTTATTCAAATTCAAAAATTTTGAATTTAATTTTTTTTCGAAATTTAAAAGGACATCCCTTCTTCATCATTACGATATAACACGTTTGACCTTTCTAGTGTACAACTCGGCCGCCAGATGTTAAACCTTACGCTCAACATTAAATGACCTCTGGCGGCCATGTTTATTAAAACGGTCAAGTGTAGCATATTTTTAGATTCAGGACATCAAGTACTTTCGATCGACCTATCGCTTGCCCAGAAGCGTGAGGTCAAGGACCTGACATTTAGTGACCTCCTGAGGTCAAACCAATCTGAATTTGGGAAAATGGTTTTCTCCAGTCGACTCTACGCTTGAAACTGACTCAAGACCGCATACGTTTTTTTAAAGTTGTATGGGGCCGTTTTCGTAATGATAAAGATGGGATATCCTTTTGAATTTCGAAAAAAAATTAAAATTTTTTAAAATTTTTGAATTTGAATAACATTTAAGCTTACAGAAATCTTGAACCTAAAAATCTTGAAAAATCTAAATCATTGGCGAATGGTCCATGTAGCATGGCCCATGCAACTGTATATACCAATTTATGCATCAAGCAGCTCAAATTATACTCTACTGTGTGCTTTATGGAGTGAGTGGCTAACTCCGGGTTGCTAACTTGACGCCTTATGCAGTTTTATACATGGGTGGCTAACTCGGGGTTGCTAACTTGACGCCTTATGGAGTTTTATACATGGGTGGCTAACTGAGGTTGCTAACTTGACGCCTTATGGAGTTTTATACAGGGGTGGCTAACTCGGTTTGCTAACTTGACGGACCCCCTCCCGACGACGACTTCAAATTCACATGATACACGCGGATCGCTGCTGAAGAAATTAATAATTAAAAATAACTGGGATCCGCATTGTTGTGCAATAATTGGACTCACTTATAAATCAAGAACGGATAATAATTACTTCCAAAAATTAGAAGCCTCAAGGTAATTAGAGAAAACTGTACAAGGGGGGGGGGGTCGCAAGTGGGGTGTCAGCTGTAGTCATGCCACCGGCAAAACGCGTGGCCTTAAACTTTTTGGCCATGAATTCTAATTCCTTGATTTTTTTTTTGCAGTAAGCTTGCATACATCGATGGCGACCGTTATGAAGCTTTTTTCTGGAACGACAGCGTTTACTGGCAGAGGGATCCGCTTCCAGCCATTGCTCAATGCCTGGAATCAGCGAAGAATGATTTCAAGTGGAAGCAGTAGCGTACCTGAAATTTTGGTCAATGTCGAGAACAGTATCCGGACAATTACAATTAATCGTGAAGCAAAGAAGAACTCTATAAACGACGCTGTAAATTATTTTCATCCATATTCCCATTTCTGATAAAAACATTGTTCATGAGAATCTGATTTATAGATGTACGGGTCACTGACGGAAGCTGTTAGAAGTGCTGATGAGGACCCTTCGACAAATATACTGGTGCTGACTGGGAAAGGAGAATACTATACCGCTGGAAATGATATCAAGGACTTCCAGAATGTTGAATCAGTTCGTAGAAAAGCATTCAGGTGATGAATCTTTGGCCTTTGGTTTATTCTTTGAAGCCAAGTTCACTCCTTTAAATTTTTTAGACACTTCATTCATGCACTGATTGATTGCAAAAAGCCTGTCGTCGTACTTGTAAACGGTCATGCCATTGGGATCGGAGTTACATCCCTGGGATTGGTTGATGCTGTTTACTCTACTGACAAGGTAGCGTTAAAATCCTAATTAGATTTCTTGGGCTGGGTTCTAATTTTTTCATGTTACCAAATCAGGCCACGTTTGTAACACCATTTTCTCGTATTGGTATATGCGCTGAAGGATGCTCATCTTACACTTTTCCACGAATAATGGGCTACGCCAAGGTAATTAATTTCAGTTCATTTCTTCCAATTTTAGTATTTCGAAATGATCAGCTTTTCCATAGGCTTCGGAACTACTCTACTTCAGTAAGAAAATCAGCGCTCAGGATGCTTTGAACTGGGGATTAGTGAGTGAGATATTTCCTGAGGCTGAGTTTCAAGAAAAGGCCTGGACAAGGCTACGAGAAATGGCTCAGTTCCCAATTAAGGTAATTTTTTACTAATGTAATCAACAAGCTGAAAATCAATATTAGTCAGATTTAAGCAGTTAATTAATTGTCTGGTTCGTTATTTTCTTTTATGAAAAGTCACTGATGGCTTCCAAGGAGCTCGTCAGAGGAAAGGAACGGAATTTCTTACATGATTTAAATGAGAAGGAAGCAGATAAATTAGTTGAGCTTCTTCTGGCATCTCGGAGTCCATAACTGCTTCAGCATTCCCCACCATACTCAGAGTAATAAAACTGAATGTCCTCAAACTCCCGGTCCCCATTCACTGTCTCATCCGGGTTGTCAAAGTCAATGAAGGGTTTCTTGTTCACGGAATTTTCTGGTATCTTCTTGGCCCTGTTTGGTATGACGGCGAGGAGCTCAACATCATCCTCTGCAGTCTTTTTCTTCGGGTTGAAACAATTCTGAGGTCGGGTGGGGTCGTGAACTACCAGGTGTTTCTTGAGGTCATTGGATAAAATGAACCCTGCGGAAGCAGCACATAAGAATGAATAAGATCGGAAGCAGCGAAACAGCCATAAAACAAAGATCTTACCTTTATCACAGTGTGGACAGACGTATGGACGCTCCCCAGTATGAACCTTCTTCCTATAAAATAGTTATGACACAAAGAAATTAGCAAACTGCTGGCAAGTTTTCTTACTATTTGTGCTTATCAGCAGTGCTTACCGGTGGTAGTTATATGACACAAGGTCGTGGAACCTGGAAAAATATTTAGAAAAATTCATTATGAATTTTATTTTGTATTTTATGTGTGGGAAATCTTACCTCATTGAGCACATGTCACAGGCATATGGCTTCACCCCTAAAAATGATAGCAAAATCTCGATCCGATTTTTCAATTCCAAGCAATTACTATCTACTGTTATTCCAGATTTGTTTTTACCCGAATGAATCCGCAAGTGTCGCGTGAGTAAGGAACTGTAGTTATAAGCCCGGTCACATAAGTGACATTTAAATGGACGTTCAAGGGAATGGCTCATGCCATGCTGGGTAACGGCTTTTTCGGTAGCGAATCTTTTTAAACATCCTGGGTGAGGACACCTTGAATACAAAAGAACTACAGTTACGCTACGGCTACGGGATAAATAGACATTCTAGTAATGGTGGGTTTTACTGTACTTGTGAATTAGGTTCCGTTCACTCGCTGAATGAGTCATCATGTGTGCTGCGTATTCGTCTGGTAATTGGAGCCTTCGGCAAACAGTACATTTTTTCATGTACGAAGAAGAAGGAGATTTTTTCTTTGTCTTCTTTTTCACTGGGGACTGCTTAGGAGTGGTAATAGCTGGGGGCGGAGAAGGAGTTTCATCCGATGTCATCTGTTCAGCGTCATAGCCGTTCCCATTTGAAGTTTCATGTTGCGCCTGCGCGTGGTCCGTTTTCGGTTCAAGGGCACCATTGGACTGATTTTCTATCACTTCTTCCTTGTAATACATGCCAGAATCACAGCTGCTCTCATCCGTGACTGGAACGATTGTGTAAGGCAGATCGTCGTCATTGACTATCTCCAGTCCTGGAAGCTGCGTTGCCCTATCCACAGTCACAGGCTCCTCCTTGGCATATGGGTGAAAAAATTTGACGGTTGACTGTGCATTTCTCTTGAACCTTTTTTCTGCTTCAATCCATTTCCAGATTTTACCGAATCCTTCCTCGTAGTATTCCAAATTGAGGCCATGATGGTGAATGAGATGAGCCTTGAGAATGGAGAAGGATTCGTAGATTTCTGTCTTTGAGCATAGTTTACATACAATGGAAGCATGAGTATCGCCATAGTGAGCTTCAAGTTCCTCTGATTCTTTGAATGATTCAAAGCAAATGGGACAATGGAGCTCAGCGTTTGAGAGACGCGTGAAAACCTCTAAAGCATCAGCAATGGTGTCAGCGGTTGGCCGTCCAGGTATGACTCCCTCTAAGTAATGGTCATCCATCATGCCAGGCACGGGCAACCCTTCACTGTCACAGTACCTGTAAAAATCATACAAAAACAAGTGTGGGCTGTTTCATCTCTTGTCTCAAAATACTTACCATGCGTATGGGTACTTCGGTTCATACTTATGAGTCAGTTCATGGCGCTGTAGTAAAAACCCAGTTGGAAATCTTTTGTCACAGGTCTTACAGATATGGAATCTAGCCACTCCCTCGTGAGCGCTCGTCATATGATTTATCATCTCCTCCTTCGTTACAGTCCAGCGATAACAAAATCCACACATAAATCCTGTTAGAGACAATGAAAAAGAAGAAATTATTATGTTAATTATAGCAACGGGCATTGAGCTAGCTAATCAAAGCTGCAGTTACGCCACCTGGTGGCAAAAATTCCGTCCATTTCTTTCGACCTTAAGGAAAAATTAGTAAAACTGAAACAGCGACTGTTTCTTTCATCGCTCACATTAGACTCAACCGACACTGCGCATGTGTGGGAACATCGCGCCCGCTATCAAAGCGCTACAGTACAAATGGAAGCATTGAAACAGAAGTATCACTCCCATGAAAAACAGAGGGTCCCAAATCTTTTATTGCCTTCTCCTTTACTGTCAGGAACCCAAAATAATAGTTGTAATTGTAATAAAAATTACTTCTTGTTCCTGGCAGCAAGAAGTCAGTAAAAGATTCTGGACCCCCTTTTTCGTGATCCTTACTATTAATTAGTGCTCGCATATTCGCATGAACTAGAAGCTCATCCTTGTCTGGGTCGAGTCCATCGGGAAAGAAGTCAGGTCTGCCCTTCTGCTCACACGGTAGGTACATGGACGGTAGGGGGTGTGACTGTATTTCTCCAACAACGCAGCTGAGTGTCGTAGTAACATAATATTCCATTTGATTTTCATCATCGTCATTATCACAATGGTGGTTGGCAGCCGGGGCTGTCACTTCAGCAGTCAGCTCTACCACTTCGTCATCCCTCTCGGTTATTCTGGCAGTATAATCTGAAGAAATAAATGGTAAAAAGTCAGCCCATCTTTCCCATAGGAAAACTACATGCAACTAGTGTAGACTTACCTTCCATAGCTGATGCGTACTATCGCTGCACGCAGCGATTGTGGTTCAGTGACAGACACGTATGTCCGAATTACTTTTTTTATCAACAAGAAAAAAAGACGAGGACCAGATGAAAGTGAAAACAACAAAGAAATCTCAAAATTAATTTTGGATTTGAAAAATTCGCGAGTTTCCTGCCTCTTTGTTCACCCCACTCGATCAACTCTCACTATTCTCACACCCAAAAACAATAAATTGAGCAATCTAAACGGACCGACTCACCAGTCCTTGAAAACGTTACCCTCTCGCTTTTAACTAACCCTTCCCTTTGCTGGTCTTTTGTTGGCCCAAAATTTTCAAATTTCTCAAAGTTTTGACAATTTAAAAAATTTAGAAAATTTGAAAAACTGAAAATCGTAATTATTTTTAAAAAAAGAATTAAAAATTTTCTTTTAATGTTGGAAACGTGAACATTATTCATACTAACCTCAAAATTTTTCAAATTTTTAGTTTAACTTAAAATTTTAAAGGTTTTAAAAGGAAAATTTGGGCAGTTTTTGTGAGATAGGAAAGGTCAACGTCCCTTAGGTCACCGATTGACCTGAAATTTCACATACTTATTGCGATACGGTAGTAAGAGAATGTTGTGAATAATTTTTTCAAAAATTCGAGATTATCACGACGCCATGACAGTTTTTATTTCCAATATGCCCCTAGTACTCCCATGGGATCAACCATGTGGTCGACCTTGGGATCGACCCCCTGGTTGATTCACCGCCCATGGTCGATCCCAAAGTCGATACCAAAGTCGATCCCATCGATCCCATGGTCGATCCTATGGTCCCCCTCTTTCACCGTCTAACAATTCCGGACTTCGAAAATATCCCTGCTGCAGAATTTTATTCGTTTAACAATTTCATTCCTAGTTGAGGGGCCCGTTGCTAGTACCAATCCAACTCGACTCGAATTCGACTAGAATCCGCGTATTCGAGTTGTAATTCGGAAAAATCGAACACGAACTCGAATCATTCGAATTCCAGGTTTTCGCTCGATCTCGAACACGAACTCTAATACTCTACAATAATGAATCTGTGGAAAAAATAACTATAGTAAAATTAACTATATTGTAATTGCCAAGAGAAGTCCGATTCCAAACTGTTAAGAGTTTGTTTTATTCGTCTTATCCCGAGATTACCGAAAAACCTTTTTTGAGAATGTAATTTTGAAATTGACAGAAAAAACATGAATAAATCCGAACCACGGGGAAGTACCGGATCGATTCCCCGGAAATCAGCAGCAGCGATGAGAAAGTCAAACGATACTCCGAAATTCACTAAAGCCAAAGGAACGAGGGCCGCAGGTATCCAAGGGGTATACAAATTACTGTATAATTTTAGAAAATTATTTCCATTTTTTTTATTTCTAAAGAATCTCCAGCCGCTCATGTCAGGAAGGAACAGGAGGAGGTACGTAAGCGTTTGCGCCAGAAGCGATTCGAGGATGGGGCGAAAGTAAATATCAAGGACAAGGAAACTAATTTCAGTTATTCCAATTTTCACTGTTCAAAAAATATGTTCTAAAAATATTTAGATCCGTGAGAGATGCAAGGCTCAAGCAGAACTGAATTACTTGTCGGAAAATCTCATTTCCAGCCTCGAATACGTGAACGCAAAGTTATCGCTCCTTATGGACAGCTGCCTAGGACTGGGCAGTCCAATGGGGCCGTTGGGAAATGAGCATTTATTTGGTAGCAATTCTTCAGACGAATACGACAGCGATTACTTGTGAGAAATTTCATCTCGCCATCCTCAAAAAAATTCAAATTTTCGTATGTGTTCCCAGATTGTCAAGTAGCGACAGTGAGAGTAGCCTCGGCTGCAGCCTTGATGAATACGTTTTCTTTAGCCAGGATTCCAACGGAAAGCCAAAACGAGAGAAGCGAATGCCAGTGGAGGGTGAGGAACCATTTGTCATTGAATTGGACATGAAAGGGTTTGAGCCTGAGGACGTCTTGATCACGTCCAATGAGAACCGTGTCATCGTTTCCATGGAAAAGAACAAGAAGGCCTCTGCCTTTAAGCGCTTATCAAAGGACCCCAAGCCAAAAGTTTTTGGGCTTCTCTGCCCAAGCGTTGATGCTGTAGACAAACTTCGGATTCCTTATCCGAAGGGTGGGATTTTGTCGATTCAAGGGCCAAAGCTCGGTCAGAATAACGAAAGGACTCGTGAGAAAAAATGAATTTCAAATTCCAGAACCATAAAACCAAGAAATAAATCAAGGCACGAGCCGAATTTACTTTCTGAACTGATTTTTCTACAATGCTTTCACATTAATGAAGAATAGGATTTAGAAAACTCTGGATGCAGGTCTTCCAGAATTCGTTGCCCTTGCCGTGCTGGCTCCAATACCTAACCCAACGGTACCATTTTCAATCCCGAATGCAGAAGCATGTGCCTTGGCATTGGCATCTGCTCGTAACCCTCCAGCGTTTGCCTGGAATTAAAATCCGAAATAAACAAACTTTCAAAAAATATAAATTCCTCGAGATTTTTGAATTACAGTGCTCAGTGATTTGGAGTCGGAAGTTGCCTTTTCCCATCCTTTGTCACTCAAATCCAGCAGCCCATGTCCAGTCCCGCTAGGAGCTGAGAGCGCTTGAACAATGAAAAAGAGTAGAAATCCAAAAATAAAACACTTCATTTTTTTTTCAGAATAAAATATAATAGTACCAAGAAAGTTTCAACAGTAACAAAAGTGAAATAACTGGAAAGGATGTCAATTTATAGAAAATTCGGATTCCAGTAAATCCAACAGACCTTGGAGGTTAAGATTACCTTCCTTAACTCGTTCTTAATTACCCCCTGCATTACTAAAGATATGGGGATCGAATCTTAAGGTTAATGGTAAGTTGGTTTAACTCTCATTCTCCTCTAGTTTGTTATCCGTGGAAAGGATGGTGATAGGAAGTACAACTCCGTCAATTCCTTTCTGGATTCGATTACAATTTTCTTCTTCTCCAGCGTAGGACCGGGCGATACCACAGAGTATCCGTTTCCGGCAGTGCGTATTACAGGTAGGGGGTGCCTCGTCATCTTGTAATTTGTAGTAATGCCTGCAGAAATTGAAGAAATTCAAAAACAGATTTCAGTTTTATGTAATCCTTGTCAAAAGATGGTACACCAGAAGACGCAAAATTGTTTTTCTCGAAATTCGAAAGTGTGCGCGCGTGATTCTTATGAAGTGCTCCAGTTGCGTCTAAAATGCTTTGAATCCGCCATTTTTTCGCTCAGTATTGGGAGAAAGGGGATATGCGATTTTGAATTTTACAAAAATTGTTAGGAAACGTTCCCTTCTGCCTAAAATTTTAATCGAGATTCTGGGAGTGCTATACAATTTCCATTTTTGTCATGATGACAGCGATTTCTGGTCTACCTCCGTAGCACCAGTTTTTGACAGATGGACTTTCGATTTTTGAAGAACCCCGTCTTGTTGGGTACCATTCTTTTCCAGCAGATTCTTACTGATAGAATTTCTGGAAGGCTTTTGAGCTCTTAGTCATTCTGTCCATAAAGACTCCCATGCTGCTAGGCGTTACGTCTTGAATGCCGTAGGCTTCACTACCGCTGTACAAAATAAACCACTTGAGCGGGTTAGTCAGATCCTTATTGGCTGTTTTTAAATCAAAAATCCATGTCTCATGGTCAAGGATTTCATAGTTGACGGGATCAGCGTAGTAAACACGGTAGGCGACGTTGTTTACTTCGTAGGGGGTGAGACTAGGTGAAATCCACAGAGTGTTGATTGGCTCCTCCTTTAGGTCGTAGACAACTTTGAGCTCTGAGTAATGGGTGTGACCGTAAAATTGACCTTTGATTATATGGTGATACCTAGGCAAGAATTACAAACCCATTGTTAATAGAATCGAGTGATGTGTACCTGGGTTCTTGTGTTGTGAAACTCACAATTTATTTTCTACCTTAGCATAATGTTGTAGAAATTCCTGGAGTAGACATGGTAACATTCGTCGTGGCCAGGAGGAACGTGCCCTACGATATGAACAGTCTGATTTTTCTCCTCTGCTTCCTGTAAATGACTAATCAGCCATTTCAACTGGTCTCCTGTGTCGCCAGGCTCGTACATTTGCCATCTTCCTTGAAAAAATAAAAAGTAATCGCTCATTTCGTCCCAATTTCCACCACCAGCGTAACTTACACATTAAACTCATAACAAAAATTAGTGTTGACGACGAGGAGCTTGAATTTCTCATTAACTTGTACCGCGAAGTATCCATACGACAGATACAATTGAGACTGATTTTCTGGAATCCATGGTTTGTAGGAATCGTATGTGGTTTGGTAGATCCAGTTGGTTGAGAGCTCTGGTGGGACGCCTTGGGGGCTGAAGCTGTTTTGTGAAAATCGGTTTAAAAAAAATCAAAATTTACAGATTTTTTCAGCTTATGCCGCACGTACAAATTAACAGGATGAGGATCATGGTTCCCTAGGACAGGTATCACAGCCATGCTCGGAAAATACTGGCGAATATAATTGGCAGTCGTGTTGAGAATCTTGGTGTTGTCCGCTTGAGTAGTGGACCAAATATTATGGGGTACGACGTCTCCGGTCATGTAAAAAAGTTTGGCATCCTCAAAAAAGGGGAAAAATTCAATTTCAAGAAAAATTCAAGAATTACTGGACAAGAATGCATTATGTTTATGATTTCAAAGGATGAGGGCCAGTTTTGCTGCAGGAATGACCCCGCGTTGGATTTCGTTGAAAATTTATTCATAGCATCTCTAAAGCATACCCGAATAATTTTTTAAATGAAAATTTTCGAAATTTGCCTCTCTTTGAATTTTTGAGGTCACTAAAGGTCAATTAGGTCACCTCACCGATCCGGTCAAGCGATACGTTAATCGAAAGGGCTTGAACTCCTGATTCCAAAAATATACTTTACTTGACCCTTCCGACGTACAAAATGGCCACCAGGGGTCGCCAAACCCGACTTTCAACATTCAATGACCTCTGGCGGCAATATTGTACGTCAGAAAGGTCGAGTGGGCTATACTTATAGATTCAGGAGCCAAAGGCTTTCGATTAACGTATGGCTTGACCGATCGGTGAGTTTAGCTGACTGACCTTTGGTGACCTCGAAAGGTCAAACCAAAATTTCGAAAAAATTTCCTTTGAAATAGTTCCACGGAATGCTTTAGAGAGGCCATATATAAATGTCCAGAGAAGTATAAAGGGGTTCATTCCTACATCGAAATTGGCCCCCATCCTTTTCATATGCTGTATTTTGCTAAAACGGGGGGCCCAGAATCCTCGGGCTGAACCCTCAGTGGAATTTCAAAAAAATACAAGCAAAGAATCTCTTACCGAATGCGTTTCTGCAATATGCTGTAGCGTCAGCTCAAGCGTTGAGTATGGGACGTCACATTTTCGGTGATCCCCGTAATGCCCAGCCTGTAGCGATGGATCTAGTGGACGACCTTGACTGCCTTGACAGCAGAGAATCTTGTTCTCACACTCAGCATTTGCACCTGGCTCGTACAACGGGTCGATATGGAGATCCGCCATCTGGATAATCTTAATCCTACCTGTCTGCTACCGAAACCAATATTATTTTCTTCCAAAGCCTTTAATACTGATTTCCAGAATTATCACCATTTAACTCACATTATTTCCAGCACGGCTACTCCGAAAATCAAAATTCTTTCTATGGGTTTTCTCAGGAGCTGATTTTTCGGTCGACGTCGAATTCAACTCCAGCGTTTCAGCTGGGCTGACTTTTGACGGAGGGATGTCCACTGTCCAGTTCAGCCATTCTGCATCAGTTCTGCACCCGTATGACTGGAGCATTACACCGCAGAACTGCTCTGACGTCAGCTCGGGGCGTTCAGCAAAAATGAAGCTGAAGGTAGGGCCGTAGCGTTCAACAATTCCAGCACATACTTCAGCCGTTGCAATGTTGAAGAGCTTGCAGGCAAAAGTCGTGACCCTTATTATATCCGTCGAATTAAATTTTGATACTCGAACCTATTCAGTCAGATGAGGTCAAAATCAAAAATATTCTAAATTATTTTCAGAAATTAAATTCTCCGGAAGCAAAAAATGGTTCACCTTATGCATTAAAAATCCAATTCCGATTTTACAACCCATGCAAATTCCTTTGGCTTTAATATGATCCATGGCTGTTTCATATAGTTGACTAAATACTGACATATCAGGTACATCTGGCGGTGGGGCTGTTTTGTTAGGCTGTTTCGTGATCATTTGACTGTAGATGTAATTGTCCAAGGCAAGAATTTGACGCTGGAGTTTTGCATCTGGAATTCGAGAACCAAGTTATACTTTGCTAATTTCAGCTCACGTTGATGAGAGATGCTGATGCGAAAAAAAAAAGAATTCAATTCTCACCATCTTGCCCGGATGTTCTTCTGGTATCGCTGAATTTGGTAGAACTAGCCAGGAGAGCAAAAGAAAACGAGAAAACTGTAGCGAAGAATAAAAAATCCATAGTTTTCCCCCCAAAAAAAAAGAAAACTGGGGAAACTAAAAATCAAATGGCTCTTGTTAATTTCCGAGAGGATTTCCAGGGTCCCAGGGCTTATATAACTTGGTTGACTGGAATTGGTGCCGATGCCATGGCCTCAACCTAATTACCTTGAATTCTTAAACGCTAGTGTCGCAACATTTTCACTTCTCGTCACAGTTCCAGTTAATGCTGCTGGATGCTGTTTTGCCTCTTTTAGAAATGATAACCTCTGAGTTCTTCATTTTTAATTAATTATTTATGAAAGCGGAAACAGGGCTATACTGCATCACCTGTCGTACTTTGAACTTGAATAAAAATAATAAAATCGTTCAAGGACCAAAGGTATACAACTTAGAGACGAAGAGTAGGAGTAAGACCCGTTGAGATCATTTCAAACAATTTTTATATTAAGACTAAAAATTCCATCCCTTGTAGGTGTTGAAAAAATACCTTCGGTCACCTTCATTTCCTATTTTAAGAGTGTTAACAGCCGAGAAAAAAAAGGCATTTTGGACTTTTTTTTCATACCTAGAACCGGAAGCTTGAGACAAAGGGCACAGAGGATCCCAGCACTTTTTCCTAGAATGTCGAGCCGAGTCTCTTCACCGTAGATTTCCTTCCCGAATTTGCGTACTGAGGCTAATAATAAGGACAAATCCAAGTAATAGTAAGACTTTGATCCCACCTCCTCTTGCGCTTAAAAAGTTTAAATGAAAAAAAGTTTTTATTTATTTTTTTTTTTTTTTGTGCAAATGAAGGAGCGGAGTTAATCAATGTGGCGTCGTGCGCCTGGCGTACAGGTGCGCTTTGAACACTGCTTGCGATAACCGACAAACAAGATAAGCGATGTGCGGGATTGGTGGGCGGTGTGGGCGCGTCAGTGTTCTGTGCGGGCGCACCCATGGGCTATGTGGCGGGCGCTTCACACGAGGTTTTATGGAAAGTCAAAATTTTATTTGGCCATTCTCAACAAAAAAAGTTATGGTTTTTGAAACTGCGTCAGGCTGCTTAAACGTTAGTTGTTAATAATTTGATTAATATGTATAACAAAGCGCATTTAATAATATTGAGGTCAGGTGTTTTATTGCAACAAGGGTGAAAAAGAAGGTCAAGATCAATTATTCGGAAAATTAAGACCACTTTTCAATATAGGTAGCTTACTTTTTGGACTTGTGCTGGGTGTGGTGTGGCCACTTTTCAAACTTATTCAAAATTTTGATTTTATTTTTAAACTCTAAACATTTCAGTAATCATTTCAGAAATTTTATACCTCTATAATATTTATCCCTAAACAGTGGAAGTGATAGTGAATAAAAAAGACCGAAGATTATTTCAGTATACTTTCTTTCATCAAACTACCAGTAAAGTTAAATTTTTTACAAAATTCGACGAAGTCAAAGCTTAGAAAAGAAAAGGTTAGATTTTTCAAAAGTCTTGAAGAACTCTTGTTGAATTTATGAATTTATTCAGTGAAAACACAAGAGACTCGGCTTCTCCAGCCCATACTTAGGCATAAGGCTTCTGGAACTTCAAAAATGTAATTTGTGCTTGCACGCTGGAAATGAAGAAAAATGGCTTATAATACGAAGTTGCTTTTACAATCGCACTCTATGCTTAATTTTACGTTGGGTGGGGTTCACCGTTAATTTTTACTTGGATAAACGTTCCTGCTCGATTGAAGCCAGCAATCTCCAAAACTACTTTTGACACCTTATGGGAATATTCTGCTGGTGGAGTGGAAATTCATCCTAATGTCCCAATCGCTCATCTTGTTTTTTTTTTACTTTTGTGGTATCCCACCAAGTTTTATTTGCTTAGGGCTTAAGAATTGACCTTTGCAGGTTGATAAAAAAAATTAGGTTTTGCCAATTGGGGCAGCAGGATAATTTTCAGCTCCGACAGAGTTTTCTCATAAAGCGTCCAAAGCGGATTTGGGGACCGTCGAATTCAATCGAGCAGTGACGCTGGGCGTTTCCCAAGCTGAATTGATAGTGAACGCTACCTAACGTGTAAAACTAAGCGTAGAATACGATGGCACCCTTGTTTGCAAACAAATTTAATTTCGAGCATTTAAACGACGATTTATGGTTGTCTCCTTTTTTTGAACACTTGACACAACAACGGCCACTTCATGTGGTGTGTAAATTGATAAGAGGGAACTTTATTCAAAGCAATTAAAAGATTTAATGAGGGCAGCCATAATGGCAAGAATGGGAAGAATTAACGGAATTATTGAGGCGCTGAATCCAGTAGCGCCATTGCATCCCTCTGTAAAGCAAGCGCATACAGTGACATCCATTGAGCTCATGTCTGTCGTTGACTCGCAAGTATCCTTGCCCTTAGGGACCGTAATAGTATCAAGACTTTCTCCATTCTCGGCTCTTGATCTGTAATACGTAGAGAGGCAGCTTCGCTGAATAGCCATTCCGGCTCCCGCTTCCCTCATTTCTGGGATACGCATAATTTTGACACATCCGTCACTGTTCACTTTATCCTTGCCGACACCTTCATAGAAATACGTAGAAAACAAAGTATTGGCTGATACTGACTGTGAGGAACAGATACTGTGACACTGACTGTTACAGTTCTTATTCTTACCATCGGGGAAACTTGATATCTCGGGCATGTCAGGGCAGGTGAAGTAATCCGCATTGGGCTTCTCAGATTTATCAAAACAGGCTTGGTCTGTGAATGGAGTGGTCTCTGATTTACACGTATAACACTTAAACCCTGGGAAGAAAATATAAAACCTATAATATGCTGGTTACATCAAAAATGTCCAGCTGCTTCTTACCGTGTGCTGTGCTAAAAACAGCAAGGAGGAACAAGGCAAGTTTCATTTCTGAAATTTTTTTCTGGTCAGCTATTCGTCCAGTTACTGTAACTAGGCATTTTTTAGGAAAAACTAAAAGGCATTGGATTATGGGAAGTGAAAATCCCCTTCCTTTGGAAGAATAATACCCCCGTGTGCCTGTTCGAAAGTTTATTTTACGAGAAGTTTTTTAACGTTTTTTGAAATTCGAATATATAACCCTCTGATTCTTTTTTAGCAAAACTACGGCACCGATCGATACACTAAAGAGGGAACGGCTAGGAGTGAGCAGCGACTTCTAACAAGGGAACATATTCAAGTGCAACACCTCGAATTCTGAAATATCGTCATTAAACCACTCTAGGGGATGGGAACGTAAGGTACTAGAGCTCACTTGACTCACTTTTGCGTTTTTCGGAAGATATGACCCCCTTTTTATTTTTCACCTCCACTTTGGGAAAAACCTTATGGGATTTAACACGTAAAATTTAAGTTTTGACAGGGGAGAAAACCCTTA